>JAJJMA010094128.1:0-13369 GCA_023529015.1 Papaver nudicaule
CATTACCTCTAATCCTAATTATGGTGGATATGGGGTTATGTGATTACTAAGTGAACATCCCTATTTTGTCATTTAGTGCTGACTCCCTTTCGCCCCCCCTCGCCCCCATGAAATATGGGCTCGCCCCCAAATCAGCCAGGTAAAATAAGCCCTCTCTTCCTTTTTCTTCTCCTCCCGCAATTAACACCCTCATAATTTCCACGATATTTTGACCCGACAAATCCATCCGTTACCAAAACCTCTTCTGCTTCTTTTCCTCCTGCAATTAACACCACCATTATTTTCACATTTACTCCTTCACATTCATACGCAATCCACCACCACAACCATAACCAGCAACACCATCACCACCATTCTGGAATCCCTATAATCAAATTTGGATCCTCTATCCAAGCCGCAACCAACAGCATTATCCCAAAATCCCCATAATCATAATTTGACTCCCTAAGAAGGGGAGACAAAAGATTAATGAGAAAAGATCGTTTGATTTTTGATATAGAAGAAAAAGTAAGCCATCTTGATAAGGGTTTCAACAAGTTGATTATAGGTTGAGGATTGTAAGTATTTTCCCTTTATCTCTTTCGAATGATGATTGGAATACTGAATTTTTAGGGATTTTGTTTGAATTTGATTGATTGTTTGTGTTTACTGTTGTAGAGTATGAATGAAAGAGACTCGCTTACTGTGACTGTGACTGCGACTATTTGTGTTCATGGTTTAACTGTGCAAACTTGAACAACATCACCACCAAAAAAACCACTACCACTACCATAACCAGCAAACCATCACCACCATTACAGTTACATATGTTTCATCACAATCTCTCTTACTTTCCAAATTTATATTTGGAATTACAGCTCTTTTACCTGTTTGTGTAAATGCCTCCAAAAATACCATTGTTCTATTTTAGTTTGTGACACATTTTAATCCAGTTTTTTAGTTTGTTTAATTGTAAGGTGGAGGTTGGAGTTTTCATCTGCGTAGAAGCCCAAGACTTATTGACTTAGCAAAAAAGGAACGAGAATCCCAGCTGTGGCATGATCAACACAAAAGTAAGATAAGCGAAGATTACCGAAGATGAAAGAAAGGTGCTCAATGAAAGACGCCGTCGCAATCGGAAAATAAGAATTAATGCAGCAAATGTCCAACCACCTGACCATGAAGCCAATACAAGTTGTAAGCTTACTGATCATTATTTTTGTTTACACAACTCAAAAGCTTAACTAAATGTGGAAATGAGTTTCATGAATGTGATTAACTACATTTCGAATTTATTACGCAGCCCAAATTTTCTTTTGTTTATGGTTCAAAACTTTTTTTTTGTATCGATTTGTCAAATTCTCCATTTTATTTTTGTGTTTGCAGTTAAAGACTGATAGTTCTTAATTCATTGTTTACTCTCATATGAGGTTCTTAATACGCATAACATGTAATTTTTGGTTTCAGGCATCCCAAAGAAGGTCTAATCAGTAGAAGGCGAAATCAAATTTGACAGTTACCCAGACTGTCAACAAGAATCAGAGTAGGATGGAGTTGTGTCGTGCCCTACTAGAGTCCGGATTGTCCGTATGTGGAATGAACTCGATTTCATGACAACAAACGAGTACCAGCCTGAATCTGGAACTTGGATAGACCGTCGGTTATACAAATGCGCGAAAGGTTAGTATTTCCATTAACGATCGATTGGATATGGTTTATTCGGGCAGTGGTGTTGGTTATATAAACCTACACCAACTACATTTTGTTGTACCCTACTGAAATTTGATTAAATTTTTGGGTCTATACTCTGACGACATCACTGTATGTCCCCATCTGAAAACATTACTGAATGCAGGTGCTCATGTTTTAAACCACTACATATTACAGTCTCGGTATGGAATTAGAAAGCAGCAATCCACACTATGGATTCTGATAACTGGAAGACATTCTTTCGGTTTATTGCTACCAAATGGAATCCATCTTACCAGGTTAGCATAAGGCCATCTAAGCTTTGGGGTTTAGAGGAAGATAAATGAGATTTATGAAGCTTGGTATGTTCACACTGCACAACTATTGGTGGAGAATTAGTTAAGGGTATGATGAATTACTCAGGGTCTTGAATTGGTTAGTCTCTTTATAAAAATTAGAGCATCTATAGGGACAACAAAAGTCATCACCAACATTTCCCCACAAACGAATGTAATCAGTTTGGGATGTGCTATAAAACAGTCGGGTTTGCAATTTACAGACTTATGTTTAATGAAAATGGTGGAAAAATGTATACCTTTCTACATAAGTAGATTTCATGTAATATTTAGATTTCAATATAACACATCATGGTCCATGGTATCATGTGAATCAATATTCTACAGGTATGACATTATCATCTGACCCAAAGCATGAGGCTGGGGAATGTTGACCCGGAGAATTTCGAATTTGCTGAATTCTTGCTACAGCTATGGCATTGTATGTTATCCATTTGAATTTGATTTGCTGGGAACAAATTAGGAAATGCACAGTAGGATTTGATTTTTATCTGACATTTCTTTATTGGTCCACAGGTGGGAACGAATCCGGATCCCAAAATAGAACTGCCACAGAAGATAAGTGTGCCGACCTTAGCGACCTCATCTCAAAAGTATATCCAGGTATAGATGGACAAAACATTCTAATGGCAGAATATTTGACAGAGCAAATTATCCTTTTGCCGAGGAATGAGGACGTCGCAACAAGAAATGATGCCATTCTAAACATGTGCCTAGGAAAGTACTGCTCTTACATGGTTGTAGATAAGGTGGCCGAGAATTTGGAGAAGGAACGATGGGGAATATGGAATACCTTTCTGAAAGTATGAATGCAATGAACCCACCGGGTCCATTAATTTAACTTGGAGGTAAGGGTGGGATCTCCAGTAATGATGCTACGCAATATCGCTGCAAGTGATGAATTGTGCAACGGTACCAAACTGAGGGTTGAGTTTTGCGGAGAAAATTTAATTGAAGCAACCATCTTGACTGATGACAAACGGGGTAAGATAGTTTTCATCCCAAGGATATCACTCACGCCTTCGTCATCATACTTTTTTGTGAGAATTTCACCAATACAGTTCCCTATACGTACGGCTGGCATGCGCAATGACAATTAACAAGTTGCAAGGCCAATCTCGGTGACATATGTTTGAATCGATTTGAGAACTCCAATTTTCAGCCAGGGTCAATTATGTGCTGCACTCTCGAAACGCACATCAGCACGAAGCATAAAGCTGTTAATGCCAGAGAACTACGAAGGCACGGAGACGGATAATGTGGTATATCAGGAAATACTATTGTAGTCCATATACATACTATCAGTAGTACAAGTAATTTTTGTTTTGGTTGATCTGATCTAGCATTTTGGGTTAAGTATTTGGACAAATTGTGTCGTCAACTTGATTAACTATTGTTGGTTTCGATATTATGGTTGGGCATATTTTAAAAAAATTGTTCTTATTTAGGGAGCCAAGAATCCTACACTAATCTAATTTTATTTGCATCTGCCCAGATATGTTGCACTGTCTAATTGTATTTGTCTGCACTAAGCTCATTTTCTTGCTCAATGAGCTAACTATGGGCTTCTAGCATTACTGGCTACTAGGTAAGTTTAGCCGCCTGATGGTAAGACCACTGGCAAATAATGAAATACATGATAATGTATACAGTCATGCTCAACAAACCTCACAAAAGATCTAGAAATTTAAAATTACAATTATGCTCAAAAATAAAATTAAGAATTTTCTTTTTTATGTTTGTCATTAATTGTTTTTTTTTTAACTATTTGACAAGATCCCATAACTTGGGAGGAATTTACTACTTCAAGATGTTGCGATATCTGAGTACAATCTTTTTGAAAAACTTGAAAAAAAAAAAGGACCTAATATGATTGCTTGACATTTAGGTTTTCTTTTCACACGTTGAAAACTCGATTTTGAGTCGCAAAAGCGGCGACAATAGTTTCATAATCGAATAAACGGTGATAATTAGAAAAACAAAAAAAGCAAAAATTAATCATGTTTTTGGTTGTACATGGATTATGCATATGGGGTTTTTAATATAATGTTCTCCCAGAACCTCAAATGGAATTAGAAAGGATCTGACTGATTTCACAACCTTAAGCAGCGACGGAACCAAGATTTAATCTTTGGGGGGCTAAAAAAACGTCCAAAATTTTTGGGCGGCCCATTATACGGAAAATATAATGATACATAACGCTAACTAGAGATAACCTAAGTTCTAATCTAATAATGGAAGATAGTACAATTTTATTCTCTCATAAATTATGAACTGCAACAGAGCTAACTTTAGTCCCCAATTTGGCAAACCGATAAACCTAGAAGATGAAGGGGATAAAAGAAACGGAAAAAATTAAGAAAAAAAGAAGGTTATAGTTAAATTTGTGATAAAAATTTGATCTATAGTTAGAGCATTTTAGGTTGAAATATTATTTTTTGTGGGATTATCATAAAAATTAAATGTTTTTAAGGGTCGAAATGAAGTTATTTCAAGTTTCGAGCGTCTATTTCATGTTTTGTCCAAGTTTGGGGTGGCTAAATTATTTTATTTTTTTAAATAAGGCTGCCCAAAATAGACATTTCAAAATTTTGGGGGGCTATAGCCACCCTAAGCCACCCTGCTTCCGTCCCTGACCTTAAGGGTAACAAAAGTGATACGGGACCTCCAACTCTCATTGAGTTTAGCTTACTTTTCCTTTGAAATTTGGTTTGTGTTCTTTATCTACTAAACCAAAGATGTCCAAGTTACTTTGCCTTTGAAATTTGGTTTGTCTTATTTTGATTGCTTGACTCAAATTCTCATCACTGTCACATGAATCTTACGGTGCCTTTGCAGAAAACATGAGTTACTGCAATCTATTATGTCACCTTAATGTGCTCATCAATGAATTTTATATTGTTGGATAACCAACTTGATTTACAGAGATATTTTCTCTGTAGCCAGTTAAGTTCTTAAAAAAAAATCAGTTGATATCCGAAAAATAAATAATATACTAATCTCATTTGGATGCATCTATACTCACAACAACGTAACATCAACGGAAAATAGACTACAACATGAAGAAAACTCATGGACCTCTTTTTGTACAACAAACAAAATCCCGTGCCGTCACGGCACGGGTCATACCCTAGTCTTTTACAATGTACAGTTTTCTTTTCGCGGTTGTTGTGGCAGATTTTTGCGAATCTGAACCTATTTTGAAGCCACAGTGACATGTTTTGAATTGCATGCACATCAAGGCCACTTGCAGAGTTGATAACCATTTAGGTCCTAATGAGTATTTTAGGAGGTCAATACACCACAGATAACAATGCATGCATTTTATAAAGTACTGTACCTCACATGCTTATGTTCCCTCTGTTGAGGTAACTTTGTTGGATTCTTCCCCTTCTTTCTATGCGGCGACATTGACAAGAGAAGGATTCACTGGTGACAAAGTATTGAAGAAAAATAAAAGAAAATAATATGTTTTCTGTTATTCAGACCGAAAGAAACGTTACACATTAATGACATAGCTGTTGCTACTTATAGGGAAAACAGGTACCCTGTCGGTTCCAGACATCCGATAATACACCAAAGACTTTTCAGTCAACTAAAGTCAACACCTGACTTTATTACAATTACTTAACATTCCTCCTCAATTTGATATAGGGTTGCAAAATGACAAACCAAAATCAAATTGGTAAACTAAGTAGCAGAATGACGAACCTAAAACAGAGTAACACAATTGAATCAGAAGAAGTGAATGATACCAGTAACCAAAAGTATGTCAAAAGGACCAAACACAGCAGCATCAGAAGCAATAACAAAGACAGGAACAGAAGAAGAAGTAGCAGCTGAAGTTGTACTTGCAGTTAACAAAGCAACAGGAGCAGAAGTAGACACTGAAGAATAAGCTGAAGTAGATTCTGTAGTTGCAGCACCATTAGAACCAAAAGTTCCCAGCAGTTGATGCAGCAGATAGGAGAAAGTAGGAAAACACAACCTTTTTGTAAACAAGTCAGCAATCTGGTCCTCTGATCTGATATGAGACACCTTTACCAACCCAGCTTCCACCAGTTCTCTGACAACATGAAATTGCACACCTATATGCTTTGCCTAGAATGAAAAACAGGGTTGTTAGCCATGCTTATGGCACTAGTGTTATCACAATACAATTGTAATGGCAACTGAACATTAACATGTATTTTCTTAAACAATTTGAGCAACCATTCTAATTCTGAAGAAGTAATTGAGAGACATTTATACTCAGCTTCTGCACTGCTTCTAGCAAAAATTTGTTGCTTTTTACTAGACCAAGATATTAGAGAAGAACCCATAAAAACTGCATAGCCTGAAGTTGATCTTCTTGTGTCAGGGCATCCAGCCCAATCTGAATCAGTGTAAGCTGTTATCTTGGTGATATCACCTTTCTTTAACACCAAGCCAAGACCCAAACTTCCTTTTAAGTACCTCAATATCCTTTTAACAAGTAGCATATGAACATCAGTAGGCCTATGCATAAATTGACTGACATATGTGACTGCAAAGCATATATCAGGTCTAATCATAGTCAGATATTGCAAACCACCAACTAATGACCTATATTCAAGAGGATTTTCTAATAACACTCCATCCTCTATAGATGCTTTATCATTCTTAGCCACTGGTGTATCACAAGGCTTACATTCTAACATATGTGCTTTTGATAATAGTTCCAAAGTGTACTTCTTTTGTGTCAAAATAAGAGAGTCCACTGTTCTAATTGCTTCTACACCTAGAAAATAGTGCAGATTACCCAAAACCTTCATAGCAAACTCAGAACTCAACAGTATTATCAAATGATCAATCAACTTGGCAGAAGTACCAGTCAGAATAATATCATCAACATAAAGTAAAAGAATCAGCATGTCAGAACCTTGATGAAAAACAAACAATGAATAATCACATGAAGACCTGACAAACCCATACTGAAGCAGGAAAGAACTGAACCTCTTAAACCAAGCCCTTGGTGCTTGTTTTAAACCATACAAACTTTTCTTAAGCTTGCACACATGATTAGGATATTGAGGATTTATAAAACCTTTTGGCTGAACCATATACACATCTTCAGTAAGAAAACCATGCAGAAAAGCATTAGAAACATCCAATTGCTTAATTAACCAATCATTATTAATAGCTAAAGTTAAAACCACTCTCACTGTAGGGGACTTCACAACTGGACTAAAAGTCTCCTCAAAGTCCTCTCCATATCTCTGATTATAACCCAAAGCTACAAGTCTTGACTTTTTCAATTGTGAGGTGGGTGGGAAAGAGTGAAAGTGTGGGTGGTAAATAGGTGAGACCTTTAAGATAATATCTTATTCAATTTCTAATTTAATTATGGTCTTAGATGGTCTAATAGATAACAAAATAAAAAATGTTAGATAAGAAACTAAATTGCGGCAATTTTAAATTATAGTGTGGTGTGACAAGGGCGTGTCAACCAAAAATTAAGAAGTATCTATTGGATAGTAATTGTTGTTTCGATTATACGTATCAACCGCTAATTAACTTTATTATTCATGTGTAAAGTATTAGTTTATTCTTATAGAGTGGGTTAGCTTCGTTTCAACTAAGACATGATCCATCATATTTGAATGGTTCGTCCCGCCACTCCCAATCAACAGTTACAATCTTATCAGGTGCATTCTTTCATATAAATGCACAATTTTTTTTTTGCAGGAAACCATAATTCACAAATCATATTTGTAGACGGTAGATAACTAATCTACCATAATCCGAATCATGCATTCTCTCCTCATAATTGTAGACGGTAGATAACTAATCTTAGTAAGAACAAACCAAATATAATCGTGATCCAAATTTGATGGTTACATTTTATTTTATCGTATCTTATAAGAACATCAAGTAGAGGTTACAGATAGCAATCAATATTTTTCATTTGATTGAATTATTTTCATTTTGATTAAAAACGGGGGCGGGGCGGCTCCGCCCCGCCACTCAATAACAGGAACAATCACCCTACCCGGTGCGTAGCACGGGTTGCCGACTAGTTGACACTACAAACTATAACAGTACAATATATACCATCACAAATACACAATTGGTGATGTCCACAAATATACTACCTCCGTCCCACATAAATTGAGCTAGTTGGTTTTTCCTTTTAGCCTATTTTGGGACGGAGGGAGTATATTTCACAACCAGTTCACAGGCAAAATATACAGTCTCTTCCCTGTTTTCAAAAACATAATATGGACATTTACAGAATAGAGGACACCTTTACACCTATAGCTGCAGATACAAGAGAAACTATATTGGGTTCCTTCCCTGTTTTCAGAAACATAATATGGACATTTACAGAATAGAGGACACCTTTACACCTATAGCTGCAGATACAAGAGAAACTATATTGGGTTCTGGCTTAACATCAACCCACTGATCCCCTACCCAATCCCTGGAATTCCTCATATTACTTCTTTGGAAAGTCAATAGCAGATTCTCACCTGAAAAGGTACATAGGTAGAAAGTGGTCATATACTTTTAATTTAAGTTACCAAGTACAAAACAGTATGCAGCAAGTGCAATATACAAAGGCATCCTCTGAAATTTAATAACAATTGGGAAAAACAAAGTGCAAACAAAGTGCAATATACAATGGCTCAGCCCAAATCAATAAGATAAGAAATTGACACTCACCTCAGTAGTCTTTAACACTTTTGGAATTGCTGCTTTAACTTCTGGCCAATGCATATACCTCCATTTCAAATGCACAAAACATACATAATTAGAATGAAAAATCTATCACAATGAACATTACAGATTAAACAAAACTAGTAGAAATTTATTAATTATCAAACAGAAGTTCTTGAATCAAAATTTAAACCACAAAGAACAACTTGAGACACGGCACATGATCAGAGAACCTACTTGTCAGCTAGCTATTTCATTCAGTTTAATAAGCATGAGTTCATCTCCAAATAACAAAACAAAGCATGCCCCTTCAAAAGGCTCAGAAATAAACAACGAAGGGAATTATGGGCGACTACTTAGATGGATACTAGGACGCAAAGATTTGCAGTTGTGCAGAAAGATACTACTTATAGTAAAGCTACTATAAAAACACACAAAGTTATACGGTACTATCCTACTATGTTCATCTACTAACTTCTAGAAAAACACTACTAAATAATTTCATTCAAAACAACACAACATAAAGTTGCTCTGAATTAAATCCTTAAATCCTCAACACAACATACAGTCCTGTTCATAAATAGAGGAAGACAAGTTTAACCATCTATTAGTTTCTTACCTAGAGCCCTAGAGCAAACATAAAATCTATCAAGTTTAAGTAAGACTACTATTATGGTGAATACACAGTATTCCTTAGCACTTACCTTATCGTGACCCTCACAATGCATTCAAAAGTACCCGAGTCTGCTTTTTATGAACCAGGTTCACTCGTTGCAAGCAAAGATCAGATTGCCTCCTATAACTTTCTCGTGTTTCCAAGTTCCGGGAACTGCAAGATTCCAGAGATCAGATTGCTTTTCATAAGAAACACAATAATAAAGACGAAGCAAGAGCTAAATTGTGGTACCTGTGTGGAATCTCCAAGCAAAGCCAAACCTTCCTTCAACAAAGTGTCTCCAACAATGCCTAAGTTCTTCTCTTCCTGGAACGCTGCAGCGAAGAAGCTTGGATAAGCAGAGGAATTCCCCTTTTGAAGCTCCTTGGAAGAAATGACAATCGAAGCAATGGTTCTTTCCGATTTCTTTTCGTTACGATCCTTCTCATCAAGTTTGTTAATCTTTCGAGACTTGCACCCATAATCTGTTGAAGAGATACATAAATGATTGATGATTAATCAACACAAAATAACTAAGAAAACGTGAAACAATCAGCTTTGTGCAGATAGATGATTACATCTTTTGCACGATTCCATTACACGCCACTGATCAAAAGCTCAACAGAACCAACAAAGTAAAACTAATGTAGAACCCTAGCTAGAACCAACTGAAAAAGAAAAGAAAAACTAAACAGAAATATTCAAAAGACAAAGCAAGAACTGAAAACCAAAGACAAACCCACCTTCCATTAATTTCTACTGATTAATAGTAGTACCACTCAACCTGAACTTGAACAACATCCTTCTCCTTCTTCTCCTCTATGATCTTGGGAATGAAGAACACCATTCTTCATCTCAGCCTTCATTTCATTAGCCTTGAAGAAACCAAGATCCATTTCGAAACTGATGAGTTTCACAGCATTTTCTTCTTTGCCTTTGATAAAAAGAGTCTTCTCTTCCAGAGTAACTTGAACATCATCTTTTCCAAATCCAGGCATGTTGAGGTTCAAACCCACACCTCCTTCATTTTCTTCAGCACTCCATATCTTCATCTTGTTCTCTTTTTTGCTGCAGCTGCTTTTCATGATCTTGTTCTCCTCCTGACGTGATCCTTCTCCAGCTTCATCATACAAATCCTTGAGAACTTCATACGGGTCAGAAGAAGCTTCACTGCGAGAAGAACCAGATACATGACAAGTATCAGCATAACCATGAATGAATGAGACACATACAAGTTAACTCTAACCCAGAAACCCAAAACAGGGAGAATGGATGAGAATCTTTAGATGGAATGATATACAAATAAACAAGAGCTACTGTGAAAACTGAAAACAACATGATACGACTCCATCGTATCAACCGAATACCAAGGGAAATTAGACGAAATAACAGATAGAGAGAAGGGAAGAAATCAGATTAAGAAATGAGATGAATGCCATAGAAACAGAAAGAAGGTAACACAGACAAGAAGATCAATACATTTCCATTCATTACATAACTTACTACACACAGACATATATATATATATATATATATATATGTATAGCATATCCCTAACTACCCGTAACTACCCAACAACCGTACATACATATCTAGCATACAATATCAAACACAATACTACCCCACACCTATACGACCATAATCAGGAGCCTATCACAACAGAAAACACATTTTATGACTTGTAAAACAAACAAAAAAGATATTATAAACAGATTAAGTCTCACATGGCGGTAGGTTGCTCCTCTTCAGGCTCGTGTCAAATCATTATCCGTGTGTTCAGTTTTTGCAATTCCATCTTCACCAAGAGTCCTACAGATAGAAACATTTTCCAGGTTTACTTGGTGAAATACAAACACAAGAATTTATATGATACTATCCTACTATTTTAATCAACAAACTATTACAACGACACAACATACAGTTGTCCTACATTATAATCGATATCTGTGCAATGTATTCATAAATAGAGCAGGACTAGTTTAACAATCTATTAGTTCCTTACCTAGAGCAGCAAACACAAAATCCATCAGGTTAAGTAAGACTACTACTATGGTGCATACAGACTCCCAAGGAACAGAACCACTTAATCCATAAAATTGAAAACAACGAGGAGAAGAAGAAGCACAAACCTGATCGCCTGAGGTCTTGTTAAGGAGCATAAAAATAATCATGCAGTGTCAAGAAGGTTTCGGTCAGGTGGAAGTAAACCTTCGTAGAAGTTTTGAAGTATTTGAGTATCGCTGATTTGATGATGTGGACAGCTCGCCACCAATCTCTTGTATCGCTCCCAAACTTCAAACAAAGTCTCACCCACCATTTGGCGGATAGATGATATCTCCCTCTTTAGTTGAGTAGCTCGAGAAGCAGCGCTTCTGGGCCTCTCCCTTTGAATTCACAGTTGCTGAAATGAAGTGAAACGACTGATAATTTACTAACCTTCTTTCTCTTTTATTGAGATAAACCTAAAACTACCAAAATTTTAAAAAATTATATAATCCATGGATTCCACATTCAATTCAACATAAAACAACTCTATAATTGCATAAAAAGGAACTAGATTGAAATGGATTTTCAAAAAATTACCTTCTATAACGCATTTTCCGCTCTTCTTTGCTTTTAGTGGTGTTACCATGGATTGAAGTGTTAAGCATAGACAACAGCACAGCATACAAAAAGCATTCGCTGCAATTCCTGAATTGCTGCAGCCTGCAGTGAAGCTTGGAAGCACCGGAGTTCGTTTCGATCCATCTCACCGAGTTTCTTAATCTTTCGAGACTTACACTCATAATCTATTGAACAGATTGATAAATGATTGGACATTTTTCTTCTATCAAGCGGCAGCAGAAATCTTGATTTACCCAATTCCATTTTCGCTGTATTTTCTGAGTGTGAGAGGATTTTAGAGCAGAACTTAGGTTTAATCGATTTAGGTCAAAGAGCAAAATTTTATACAGATAAACCCTTGTCGGTTAATTTACTTGAACCCATGTTTTCTATGTAGGCACCCGTACGTGCGCTGGTAATTTTAATGAGGGTGCCTTCATAAATTTGATCCATAGTGGGTCTGTTGCAGCTTCTGCTTTTAGAGTCTGAAAGCTTAGGATTGGCTTTATAGCCGGTCTGTTGCAGCATCACCTACTGTGTCCTTCTCCCCTGTACAACTGTGTGCCGTAAAGGAAAATTCATGCGTTCAAATGATTCAGCTGTACACCCTTGTTGCAGTCAAAACTGGAAAAAGAAAACAAAATATTACTGCAGTTATGTTTTACACAAGGAAGCTAGACTGAGGTTTAAATGTTTCATGAAAACACATCATAGCTTTGAAATTTAACCAGAAAAGTTTAAGCTTAAATAAGAAAAAATGGGGTACTTTGACTGCCACCCCCCTTATCTGGATGGATACATTCTAGAGATTCTGGTAATATTAATTCCTAAATTCATCTGAAAAATATAGTTCAGTACCAGAAAAAGATCTCTATATTGTTTTACTTTTAGCTGCTGAATATAACTACTTCTTGCCTCTCTTTTTTTTTCCAGCCTGCTTCCTGGGCTTGTGCTTCTTCGCTCTGGATTCTCTTGCTGTAAAGAGTGACTTTAATAATCATCCCAGACGAACCGTCGGTGAATCTTGTTTTCAATTCTATACCTTGCAGTCAACTTCCTAAAGCTCCTTGGAAGAAGTGTCACTCGAAACAGCGTTTTTTTCTCGATTCCTTTTCGTTCCGATCCTTCTCATCAAGTTTGTTAATCTTTCGAGACTTACACCCATAATCTGTTTAACAAATACATAAGTGATTGAAGATTAGCAAATGAACACAAAATAGCTAAGAAAATGTGAGAAAGAAATGTATATTCCATTACCGTTTGTCAGAGTCTTCTGTCTTGCATTTGGACTTCTATCCGGCAGAGAATTGTGCAAGTGATCAACTCGCCCAGAACTTTGTGACAATCCCCCTCTAGCTTTTCCTAATGTAAACACTGTAGAAGAAACAAAAATGAATAAGTGACTGCA
>JAJJMA010094149.1:0-13826 GCA_023529015.1 Papaver nudicaule
CAGTTATGGACGAAGCCTCGAGTGTTTAAGGATAGGTGAAACATGTACTAGACATAAGTCCAAGGCATTTCGAATCATACAATAAATAATATACCATTAAGTACAATGTATGATGCATGAGTAATAGAAATGTTGTACCACATGAATTCCCGATTCCAATATAGATGATCACATTAGTGATATCCAAGAATTCAAATCAAACACAATTAAGATACTCGATTGTGTGTTTGAACCTGTTGTATTTAAATAGATACGAAGATCACAATTCAAACATTAATAATGGTGAAATCATGTGTGTATAAGCATGAGCGAGACGAACATATTTCTAATTGTGACTTAACCAACCTAAGTTGTACAGTGAAGTTGAAACAATCAAGTTTCAAACCGAGAATATCAAACTCTTATATTTCGTTGAAGCACAAATGAAAATGGTAGAGTTTGAACTCTGAAAAAATACGTTTCCTGAGAAAACCTAAGTTTAGGTTTCAAACTCTACTGAACTCAAATGCTAAGTTTCGGACCCTAGAGTATAAATGAGAAAACCTAAGTCATGGCTTCCAAACCTAGATTTCATATAAAAATCAATACTTGATTTTGAACTTTAAATTTCATGTTTACCAAAATCAATTTTAGGTTTCCAAACAAAAAAGTCATCTTTTGTTCGTTACAAATGTTTGGTATCAAATTTGAGAGTCCATGTGGTCAAAGGCGTTTTACGTGTTGTCTTTGCATGCCAAGGAATATGTCTCAGCCTAATAGACCATTCATTTAGTAGTCACATGGTCAAAACCCATTTTTGGTTTCGATTCTCAAATCACTTAATTTTACACAAACAATGTTTTGAACTCTAGTTTTCTTTTGCTCAGAACTAATATTAGGTTTCGAACTCTTATTTGCTTTTTGACAAACCAAAACCAACATGGTTTCGAAACTTAAAGTGCATTTTACCAAAACCAACATTGTGGTCTCGAACTTTGATATCCATAAGAAATAATACTAAGAATATGATTTCGAAATCTACAAGTCTTATGACATATATGTACGTAGATTTCATATGTCCAAAATCAAATCGTGATTTCGAACCTAGAATAATGAGCCAAACATAGATATAGCCTTCGAACTCAGAAAAGCAGTACACCGAGTCTACACAACAAAAGTGTAAGTCACGATCTCGATTACTTTAGTACACATAAACACTACGGGTCACATAGTATTATGTACTAACAATCTAAATTAATATACAATGTAAAGTCGAGACACAACACTATAATGAATAAAAATCTCGTAGAACTACGAAGACAACATCCGTATAGACTGCTATTAATTTACTCGTAGGTTTTAGGAAAAACTTTATATCACTTAGAGATGAAATAGAGAGGAAAACTCTGAGTAATATCAATGCCATAACTACAACAGCGAATACCGCAAACGATATCGTGGGGTTATTCCTTAGGACACCTTGATCACAAATGATCAAGTCATAACAATAAAGCACGAGCATTAAGTTATATTTCTACCACGAGTGTAAAAGATAAAAATGAATCGCATTATTTAGATCACTAACCTCTTAAATGTGAAGGCGAATATTATCATTGCTCTTTAATCTTCTTCGTGTCTTTAACTAGTGACTATAAACCTAACCCAATCATCTTTGACAACCTAAGGCTAACTTAATGAAGGCTTCACCTATGTGTGTTTCAAGCGGCCGAGTTGTGATTACTAAACTTGACACCTAAGCTTGACATACCAACATTTAGAGGGTTGACCAAGCCATGCTCTAATACTTAATTAAGCTATTATTTTTCCATTTAATTTCTAAAATGTTGTCATTAAGCACATTTACAGAATGTTTTGCTACCGTTTTCAAGATGAAGATGACCCACTCCCTTAGCTTTGGCCCAATGAACTGCTTCCAAAGCTGTTCAACTTGTTCAGCATGATGAACATGTGGGATTAAAATATTAGGCCTACTATTACTGTCAATAGCAAACCAACATTTCAGTTGATCTACCAAGGATATTCCAGAGTTGAAGCTTGCCAAGTTATTATCCATGCCAGAGGCCACAACTTCAAAACTGTAACTCAAAATATCATTTTCTTTAAGCCTGTTATAGTAAAGACATAAGCAAAAAAAAAATCATGAAGAATTTATTGCCTAAAGAGCATGATATTTCGAGTTACAAATAAGGTTTTCAGTTGTGAACACTGAGGACGATGTGACGCTTAAGTGTGGGGAGAGTGTTTTGGATTTAGAGTTTTGATTTTATTTTTGTATTCACTTTTGGAGGTAGATTACAAGTATAAATAATAAAAATAAACAAAAAGAAAACAAATCTCTAATCTCCATAAAATTTTGAATTACTTAAGATAACATCAGATGAAGATGTATCTCTTAACGATATGAATTGGCGGATTCGAAAGATGGTTTATTCATGCTTAACTTAGGTGTTAGCATGTTGTTAATAGTTGATGAGAGTAATTTTTTTTTCCGTTTGTTTTTGTGAATGTCAGCGAGTGTTATATATGGTTGTTGTTATATTGGATAAATTGCTTAAAAAACTTTTTTGTGTTTATGAGAGGTGAAATGTATGTTGGTTTTATTATTAGTACATGATTTTTCTTTCTGTGTTTGGGTAGACTGTCGAATTCTACTGCCACCCAAAAGGTGGTGATGCTAAGCAGTACCTTATTAAGATGCCAGAAGATAAGGGTAACGAATTAAGCCGAAGTGTTGGCCTTTTTCCCGTAAACACAATTCTACATAGCATTAGCCACAACAAAGTTCTTCCAATTGTGTTTCCTAGCAATGGTGAACGACCATGCCTGCATGAAGGATGGAACATAACCTTAGGAATTGTGTTTGGCACTGGGGGCTTGTAATCATGATCTTGATGTATATGAAATGTCTGGAAAGTTGGCAAATATCACTCGGTAAGTACTTTTGCTAATTGGTTAATAAAATTATAATGTTATATGATATATGTTTGAAGTATTTATGACATCGATATTTGAAAACAATGAAGGAGATTAATAAAAACATGTGTTTCATATAAGAAACAAGGTCTTTGGATAAAGGGTATAGATCATGATAACGTGGTTTAGCAAGAAGAAGACGAGAAATTCATATATCCAAAGCCAATCGATTGTCAAATTTTGACAGGTGCATTGATAAGGTTATATTCTTTTCTGAATGAGTTAAATTATTTTAGGAACTACGTATTGTGCATAATCAATCTATTGCATATAATGCTGATGATCCTCATAAGTTTTTGGTGCATTTATTTCACTTGGTATATTAATATACTTCGATAAAAAAAAGTGGTGTTTTTTTTCCAAGAGGAAAACATAACAGATTAAACAACCATAATTGTCGAGAGTTGGAAATCACAATGATAAATAAACCATACTGAAAAGAAGAGTATACCAAATATACAGTCAACTTTTTCATTTGTGAACCTTTATGGCAAAGTCCTTGATTTGAACTTAGATCAACAAGACAACCTAGGCATAATTTATATTTCAAGATTTGAACTCTTAATAGATAATCTGTGAATCTTTATCAAAGATCAGAACTCATGCAAAGGTTGATAACATACTTCTTTGAAATTACTTCAATTATATCAATCAAAGAAAATATAATGCGAAATTAAAAGTAATGCAAGACACTTTTTTTTTTGTCGGAGCACTGATCGGTTGAACCAATTCGCGAACTGGAATCACTTTTGGGCTTCAGGAAAATTCTTGTCACTCCGGGAACGCGAACTAGTTCGTGAACTATTTAACCTTTTATGATTCAGGAAAATTCCGAACTATCCTGGAACGCAAACCAGTTCGTGAACCGAAAGGAAAAGTGAAGTTCACTCGACCGGATCTGTTATGTAGCACACAAACCGAGAATCAATTCGCAAACCAAGTTTGTAACTTAATCCGTATACACGTATCTCGAGTATTTTCCAAGATTCACCATTCTCCGAACATTGATTTGCAAGCTAGAAAAGCATTTTCATGGAAAGAGTATCAAACCTTTCTCACTATTATCTTATAATTGTTATACACGAAGTAATACGAACACGACATCTTTCAGTCATGTCGATAGGATTCCTTCTTAACAACTATGAATACACATAAGTAGAATAATAAGAGTCCATAAGTCACAAATCTTATTAACCTAGTTGATGAAGATGTCCGTGTGGTCTCCGGTCTTCGTCTTCAAAGTCTCAACTACCTAATCTAAACCTGACTTTAGTAGACTAAATCAAGAATTGTGTTTTGCCATCTAAACTTGACATAGTATTAATGTTAGTAGGTGTGATGGATCAATGCTCTAACACCTATCCATATACTTTTCATGATCGCTAAAAAGCCCTCACCTAAGTATTGTAAATCAAATTTATTCCAATACATTATATTTGTGAGATGAAACCTGAAAAAGCAGGGGTACCGAAATACTACTAACTTTTCATTTGGGCTCGTGAGTCTTATGGTAAGATATGGACGATCTCAAAAATCAATATTCAAATCTAATAACCGGAGTCGGATCACAAGTGATCGGTCCAATGCAAGACAAGTCTTGGCAAATCCCCTGGATGGATTATGGACCAACTCGACGGTTATGAATAACGTACTTCTTATTTATGCTTTATTTATATAATCAGAGAATATAATGCAGAAAGTAAAGCACACAAGACACCAGAGATTTTTTTAATGAGGAAACTACAACCTGTAGAAAACCTCGGGACCTCGTCCAAATTGAACACCGCACAGTACAAACTGTCTACAAACACTAGCCTACTATAAGACTTCGGTCTGGGATGTAGTAGAGACCAACTCTAGCCCTCCAAGCGAATTGGCTACTGTCGCACTCCTTACGTCTCTAGATCCCCCCACAGATAGTCATGCACTTGATTCCCCAAGCTGACGTCCTTTATAGGCCTAGAAGTTGCTTTAACCGATGTTAAAGGCTTGTGTTAATAATTCCGGCTTTGCAACCTCAATTATCAACTGTATGTTTGAACTGTACTCTATCAGTTTGACATACGTAAAGCGACTTCCTTCGGATTGCTCCAGGTCATACGGAAATCTACTTACAAGATTGGGCTTACGCTGAAAACCTAGTAATCAATGCCAAACTTGTCTCTACCTCAATTGTAAAAATAATCACTTAAGAAACTTATACAATTGGAGCTAACTGGGTCTTACAACACGTCGTGCAGCCTTGCGTTGCTTCCTTAAACCTTGTAGTTGCGTATCAGTTCTTGAATGGCCTTATTGCAGAAGAGAAGGACCGTAGAATAAACAAGAACGTAATCAGGCAACCAAGGTTACAAGTTAATCCAATTTCAACCACTAAGGTCTCAATCTCCTACCTGTGCTTCCCAACTCTCAAGAGAAGTCTTTATAGTCGTTAGGTAAATCCCACAGAGGAACTGCTACCTAGGATGACTATACCACAACAAGCTAACACCTTAGTGAAAAGAATTTACGATCAATTCCACTGAGAAACTTCACTTATGCTTGATGCTTGTGGTTTTCGTTCTGAAACCCTCTATTTATAGCACTCAATAAGATAGGTTGCTTAGCAATAAAGCAATTAGTTACTTGTTCCACAAGTTTAGCAAGTGCCCGTGTAAAACGAACCCGTTACTTGACTTGCACACAAAGAAACCTAGATTTATCTCAATTGGAAATCTTTATCATTTATCTGCTAAGTGATTTGTTAGCTCAAAATCACTTCAAGATTGATATCCAACAGACCATAGATAATCTTTATCTTATTGACACATTGAGAATCGTTAGATGGACCACATAAGATATTTTCGTGATAACCAAGTCCAACTAAGAGATAAGGAGTCAGAAGTTTAACCCGTGTGAAATTCCAGAGAATATTCACTTGGACGGTTCGTGAACCGTCCTTCTGAATTCCGGCCAAATACAACGAATATGTGGTTCACGTACATGTACGTGTACAAATTGATGTTTTGGAACTCAGGAGTAAAATCAGGAGTCACTGTTCACGAACCGGTTCGTGAACCGCCGTTGTCCAGAATTAGGGTTTAACTGGATCCGCTGGAAGTTCTGGGCTGGACCAGTACTTAGACGTGTTATTACGCCCTCAGCTATAATCCACTGGACTCTTGCTCAAGAGTACTCCTTTAGATTCACCCATATCCTACAAGTGATTTGCAAGCAAACCATTGCTATGGAAAATGGTATCAAATCTATCTCACGCATCTTGTAACCTTTGTATTCGTGGGAACCAATACTAACATAACACATGGTTATGTAGACAACAATATGATCTCAATCGCTATTAGTATCCTACTAAAGTAGCCAACTATTTCGAAAGATAAAATAAGTAGAATAGAAGAATTTCCATAAAAGTCATAACTCCTACTAACCTTTTGTCGATGAAGAATAATTGATGTCTTCTTTGTCTTCTTTGTCTTCACAGTCTTCGTCTTCAAGGTCTCTACTACTTAGTCCATATCCCAATTCCGAAATCTAAACTCTAGTAGGCTAAATCAAGAATTGTGTTTTGACACCTAAAACTGACAACTAGCTTGACATACCAACGCTAGTGAGTTTGACCGGACAATGCCCTAACAAAACCTATTAAAAAAACAAACCTAATTTTAATTTTATTCCTACCTATTCCTGCCCTCTTTCCCCTCCGTCTTAAACCTAGTCGTCCATCTTGATTTCATCGTTAAATGAGTAAAGCCTTAAAAAGAAATTGAACAAACCTCTTGTTTGTTGATGTTTTTAGTGCTTAAAATGAACTTGAATTAGGTTACGATAAGAAAAAACTAAAAAGTTAAGTATGGATGTATTTCCAATCATAAATTAGTTAGTTGTTTGCATAAAACAAATGATATTCCCTGTCGTAACCATGGGAAGTAGCCATAAGTTTTTTGAATTTCTCACATGCTTCTTGGTTGTATGCCATAGGACCTAAACGTAGAATATTATGAATTGGCAAAAACATTCATGGCCATAGAGACAAACTAGCCGCATAAAATAAACCTTTGCTTAAATTTTGAAGTGCAGTTCTCCGACTAGGTTGGAATTAGACAATCCAGACGTAGATTTAACTAACTCGTACTAGAAAATTTCCATACTACGAATTGGTTTAATTTTCAAAATTTAGTCGTGGTCTAAAATTTGTAAGTTCAAACTGGACTGTGTTTTTATGTTCTTGGTATATGTTTTAAGTTTGACCAAAGTTATTTGCTTGTACACTTTTAACGTATATATTACATATGTATATTTTCACGACTAGGAATTATGAACTTGAATGCGATATTTTCAATTTTTGCGGCTAGAAATGATAAACTCATAGCCATAAAACATACTAATTTTAATTTCTATGGTTAGGTTATGTAATCATCGACTTAGCTGTTAAATAATATGTTTCCAGATTTGGTTAAATACAAATTTGGTAGTTTTTTTTCCCTATTTTGAAAATATGTCACATAGAATAAAATTTTAGTAACTTTGAAGTGGCAAGCAAAGGATAGTAATGTAATTGAAAAAACTAGACACTTACTACCTTCTAAGGTATCCCCTAACCCACATTTTAGGGGTTCTCTAAAAAAATAACCTTACCACCAAACTCATCTTCCCCTTTAGCCATTTCACAATTCAAACTAGTTTAGAAAAATCAATATCAATCACTTGTGCAAGAACTTTAACTATATACTTCTCAACAAACAATTCAACAACCCAACTCAACAAAGTATATGGCCCAAATTTATTTATTTTTATTTTTTTATTTTGAACTCTCTCTCACGAGTTGACTCGCTCACATCAATGAGTCATGGACAATTTGACTTTGCATGTCAAGTTTGAACAAGCACAAACCTTCCGAAGATTACCAAATTCGTTCAGTTTCAATCCTCTGAATAATCTTGCTACCCACATTCATATTTCAAAACTTCAACACCAACTCAAACAAGAAAATTTCAATTGGATTTTTTTTTTTTTTTTTTTTTTTGGAGTCTGAACATATTTGCAGGCTGATTGGAGGTATTTCATTGATTGGGTCTTCTTCTTTGCCCAGTTTTTTGAAGTAAGCAGTGTTTTTTTGAACATAGAGAAGGTAATGGAGAGTTTCAGATTTCGACGTCAACTGAGTGGCGTTTCTCACAAATTTAGGGTATTGTAATCTCGAAGGGTGTGAGTGTTTTCATATAGTTGAATTTCTAAAATCAAACTTCCATGTTCCTGAAAATCGGTGGTTGTTTCTTCCTTGTTGCTACTCGTTGTTGCTTTTGAAGATTTTACTGTGGTGGTGCTGCGGTGGTGTTGTGGTACTATGGTGGTGATCTGGTGTTACTGTGGTACTGTGATGACACAATTCAATGAGGTTAGTCCGTGTATTGCTGGGAAAAACTTTGTTCAATACAAATTAGGAATGAGTTATTTGGTGTGGAATTGCCGAGGTGCACATAAAGATGTAGCAGTTCAAAAGCTGGAGGAAATCTCACGAAGAATTAAGCCTAATCTTCTTTTCATCTCGGAAACAATTGCTTCAGATTCGTATATAAAAGTCTTAAAACAATCGTGGGGTTTGATGAATGCTTCATAGTTCTATGTCTAGGTCACAAGGGTGGGTTGGTGTTTGATGTGGAACTCACACATTGAGGTTCAGGCGATTGTGGCGAACCAACGCTTAATTTATGCAGTCATAATTCCAGACAACAATCACCTTGGTTATTTACTAGGATTTATGGTCCCCCAAACCAAAGTGCGCGATGAGCTCTGTGGAGGAACTTCAATATAATGATAGAAGAACCACGGATTATGTGGATACTAATGGGAGACTTCAATGAAGTCATATCTCAACAAGATTTGTTTTTGGGTGGCGATCGTTTACAAACTCTCAAGCAGCTAATTTCTTGATTGTTATAGATGAATATGGATTATTTGGCTTAGGATTTCAGGGAGTTCCATATACATGGACAGGATTGTGTTATGGAGAGGATGAAATAGATAGATTCATGAGTAACCAGAGATTTGCCAGACAAGAATCTACATGCGATAGTCACACACCTTCCCAGGGTGGCGTCAGATCATGTACCAATTCTGCTGGAGGAAAAGGTGATAATGAAACCAAGAAGTAAAGATTTCATGTTGAATTGGTTTCTCCATCCATAGATGAGAGAAGTAGTATATACAACTTGGAATGAAAGGAAAAATCCAAATCCAAGCCCCAACATCATAACAAAGTCAGATAATACGACTGTGACAATGCAAATGTGGAATAGAGAAACCTTTAGCAACCTACCAGAGCTCATAAATAGTGCAGAGATTGAAATACAAAAGGCCCAGGCAAAATGTGCAATGACGACTTGAGAGGAACACTTTTTCTGGCTGCAGAATGAGGAAAAATTTTGCAACACTTACTTGATGCCTTCCAACTGATATGCAACTTACTGGAAACAGATATCAAGCGTTGAATGGCTACAAGAGGGAGATCTAAACACCACATTTTTCCATTAAAAAACAACCATCCACAGAAAATTTAATTACATTAGGCTACTCCAAACTAAAACTGGAAGTCTAATAGAAGACCGCAAAGAGATAGCGGAGATGATAGTACAACATCATCATACACAGTATCAGGTGCAACCAACACACATAAATATGGACTTGCTAAACTGTGTTCAAAACAGACTAGCACAAAGACAAAAGGATGAATTACTAAAAACATAGACAATGAAAGAGGTCAGAGCATCCATGTTTTCTATTGGGTCAGAAAAAACACTTGGACCAGATGGTTTTACAAGCAAATTCTAAAAAAAAATCTGGGAAACGACAGCTACACACGTATTTGATATGGTTAAACATTTTTTTGGACACAACCAAATCCAGGAACCCATTAACCATACCAATATTGTGTTGATACCTTAGTCACAAAATCCCACTACCCCAGAGCATTTTAGACCGACAGGTCTATGTAAATGTTGTATACAAATTTATCTCAAAGATTCTGGTGGGCAGAATTAGCAAAGTACGGCAGTTCATCATCAGCCCCTTCCAAAGCGCTTTTGTACGAAAAAGAGCTATACATGTCAACATTGCACCTGTTGCAAAATTATTCCACCACATCAGGACACCACACCCAACGAGCACCCCAAAAATAGCTATAAAGCTTGATATCAAGAAGGTGCATGATACTTTAGATTGGGGATTCATTTGCCAAACAATACTTGCCATGGGAGGAAAATATGTGATGACTTGTGTTTCGTATGTCACATACTTTATCATAGTAAATAGAGCTACATATGGAAATATCACCCCACATAGAGGTGCCCCTTATCCCCATATATCTTGATTACAAGTGTGAAAGTTTTATCAGGTAACTTGGCTTTCAGGGAAGTGAAAGGGAGGCTAAAAGTCCTACGAATTTCAAAAATAGCACCGCCAATTTTCCATTTGATGTATGCAGATGATCTACTTATCACATGCACGTCAGACCAAGTGACTTGCGACAAGTTAGACTTTGTGTTGACAGAGTACTATAGATCAGCTGTCCTGAATATTAAGAGAAACAATTCCATTTTGGAACACCACCCAAGTCTGGAGGAAACACAAATATAACAACTACATCAAAGATTTGGAAATCCAACTGCTCATAGGGTGCCCATCTAGCTAAGAATTCAACTGAAAAATGAGACACAATCGTCTAATATGTTCGTAGAACATTAACACAATGAAAAGAAAAATTAAATGTCTAAATCAACACCACTTCGCTAACACCAACAGCAAACCATGTCATGTAGAAACAACTCCTGCCAAGCCATGTACACAAAAAAATAGACAAGATTGCAAGAAATTCTTCTGGGGAAATGATGAAAAGAAGATAAAATTGCACACCCTGGGATGGAAGAAAATAACAAAGACTGAAAAACAAGGTGGTCTGGGGATCAGAAAAATCAAGACACACAACACGGCTTTACTTCTTAAGAGAATCTGACATCTACACCAACAACTATACTCTTTATAGAGCAAATTATGTGCCTCAAAGTACCCGAAGAACAAAGCGCCTCTTCCACTGTACCACAACCTTCAACAACAGCAAGCCAGGTTTGGAGAAGCCTAACAAAAATTTCCCCTTTTTTCCAGGAAAACACTTCCACAGAGATTGCAGGTGGACCTACAACGTCTACGAACCCTAACTGGATACCACACCAACCAATACACTACACCCCCGGGAAAAAAAAAGTGTCATCTCTTATGAGTCCCCACTCCAACTATTGGAGTCATCAGCTGATTTTCGACATCGTCCCAACACACATTGTACATAACATCATCAGTATCCATTTGCTAAGAATCCCGACTAATATAGCCGTATGCGAAGAATGGACATTACACGACGAAATTGGGGTATTGGAGACTCATGCAATACAAAGACATAAATAATCGATGTGGTGGCAACCAGAGATTTCGAGACTACCACATGAATATCTGGAAGCTTAAATGTCCGCCAAAAAATTAGTTTTTCATGTGGAAAGCTTTGGACGAAGGACTACCAACGATGGATGTCCTTCCCTCACGTAACATATCAAATACCGACGCATGTACCAATTGCGACAGCTCTATAGAGATGGCAAACAACCTCCTATTTCAATGTAACAATGCAAAAGATGTATGGATATTAATCTGTGATTACTTGACATGGAATACAGGCCAACAACGACAAAATCACTTGCCATATACGATTCAATGCATCATACACACCAAATACAATGAAACTTGGATAATCTTCTACCTTTTGTGGTTGGCATATATGGCTTGCAAGAAATGCAAGGATGTGCAACAGGCAAAACCAAACGCCTCGGCAGGTGACCCAGGTGGCTATTACTATGTGGAAAGAATTCAATTGGCGCAAAATCACGTCATTCCTTACATGCCGGACTGCCCAGCTCAGCTAAAAAAATGTTGCAAGCCGCACAAAACCACCATAGTAACAATCAAATGGGATCCACCACCAAAGGACTGGATAAAAACAAATATGGATGTTACCTCCAAAGGTAATCCAGGTCCGGCAAGTGCAGGTGTAATTAGCAGAAGTGCAACAACAACAATCAAACAAGCTATGGCAGCACCATTGGGTAACACAACATTACTAATTGCTGAGACTTAAGGGTTTCTACTGGCGGCTAGAATGACACACCAACAACAATTGATAAAAAATACAAAAAAAAATAATTAAAAAAAATTGACAAAAGTATGGTTTGAAGCGGATTCTCAATCAATGCTACAACTTTTCTGGAAAGAGGATGAGACACCACGGTATCTGCAAGGTATGCTGTGAGAGATCACCAAAATCCTTCAACAAATACCATCACTCAGGATCACTCATGCTCATAGGAAGGCAAACCAGGCGGAAAATGAGCTAGCAAACCAGGCAGTTAATAACAGTTGCAAAATCCGACAAATGCTAATGTAAAAATCTAGGGTTCCGTAACCCCACAATTTCTAACTCAAATCATTCAAAATGATATGAATGCGGTAGGAACACTGAGAAATGTAAGATCCGGCACACCTAATCAATAAAATCTTTGCCCCCTTTTCAAAAAGATCCCCTAACCCCACTGGCTAGAAACTTTGATCCATTTGCAGCCCGATTTCCTCATTGACCATGTTTTTGCACTCCCAGGCCCAGTTTGACATACCATGGGCTTAATACTTGTGTAAGATGCCTACAACAAACTGTTGGGCTTAGTTTAGTGAGTAAGTAGTTGAGGAGGAGTGTGCACTGGTACCGTACGACCTTATATTGTGAAGGTTGGGCATGCAAGTGAAAGAGTTGTAATGTGAAAGCAATCAAAGCATGATGATCGATGAGGAAGAAACTTAGTAGTAATGTGATTACCCATTACTCTGATGTTTGCAGTTCTGGAGGATAGCACTGTGGGTTCATCGACTAATTAAGATTCTCAAAATCTATTCATTTATTGGAAACAAAATGAAATCCCATGTTGCCAAATAGTTCAGTTATCACAGAAAAGATTTCAGTTATACTGCATTACAGGCTTACAGGCCACAGCCATCTCTAGGACACGACAAGAAACTAAGGCCTCAATTAAGTTTGTGTGTACCGAATAGCTAACAGGGGTAGATAGTTTCCAGTCTTTCGACCGGTAATTCTATACTGACCGTGGGAAATCTCGTGAGAAATTCCGGGTCAGTATCTAACGGTTGGGGGAGTGAAATCCCGGAATAATTCCGTGTTTAACATTAATGGTGGGCCCCCCTGCTAATCCTAATTGGTGGGGCCCACACACCCTAAATCTAAACTCCCCCAACCGTTAGATACTGACCCGGGATTTCTCACGAGATTTCCCACGGTCAGTATAGAATTGCCGGTCTTTCGACTCGTGTTTGTAGCCATACATTTATGAGTGGGACACATAGCTTTGGCACTTACTGCTCAACTAGTAGGAATCCCATCGAACAAAAGTTGTAGGCCATTCATTATTGTATTAGCTATACTATCGAAAGCAACTTTTATATGGCATAGTGACTTGTCCTTATTGGAAAAATCAAATGCACATTGCTAGTTAGATCTTTGTCATTGTCGCTCTAAAGTATAGCGGGAAAATGTGATTGCATATCTTTTCCAAATTATTAGTATTTCTAATTGTTTAATGGATAAGAAGAATATGTTTAGTCCACAACTAAAAAGTTGATTGATACCTTTCAAAAAAAAAAAAAAAAAAAATTGATTGATAAGTTTAAACTCAAGTGGTAAGTACCAATATAAATAAGCGAATAAATTTTTGTGGTCTAAATTTGGACTAGCAACAATTTAGAAGCAT
>JAJJMA010094160.1:0-16398 GCA_023529015.1 Papaver nudicaule
TTTTTTGTATTGTACTTCTGTTCTGTTCTGTCACGTCTATCAAAGTCTTACGATCTTTTTTATTCTAAGGTCCTTCTCTTCTGTTATAAGGCCACTCAAGATGGTAGTGATTAGAACATACTCTTATATATTAACCTGGATTTTTCAGCAAGCCGCTTTCGGATTATGTGCCTAACATATAGATATTAAGTGGAATCAAGATCGTTGTTATTGGGTACATCGTTCTTCACGGTCATGCATATTGTACTGCATCCATTTATTGCTTGATTCCAACTGGGACGACAAGATTTCTCTTTCGAGAGTTTTGGTTTCAAAATCTAGTTTGATATCCCGAGCGGTTTATTACCAAGCAAACATAAATAGCCTCGCTCTTGGTGTAAACTGACTTTAGTGAAATATCTGTAAGTTTCCAAGGATATCATTCAGTGGTTTGACCTGCAGCTATTTGGTTGTTGTCCATAAGGTTGTAGTCGTCTGATTGGAGGTCGGGTAGCGATAGTCTTCACGACGGGCTGTTGAGCAACTCTCAGGGAAGACAGTAAATGGGGTTTGTTTCTCTAAGGGAGTACATGTGCGTGACCACCTTGATGTGGTTGGAGGCTTTGGAATACTGAGGGGAAATCTTTGTGACTAATAGTCCGTATATATTGATTATTTGTTTTGAATGCTTTTGGCCAAACATTTAATGAAATATCTTTTCTCATTAATGTAAAATGCTAAAGTATTAGATCACATTAAATGTTATGAGTCTATGTGGGGAATTTCAGAACTGATATGGAAATGTGCTTTAAAGTATTTCCGAAATTAAGTTAGCCGCATTTCAAAGCTAAGCTTTAGTCATTATAAATAGGAGTGGCATCTCTCCTGAAATCTTTGTCCCTCTACCAAGTTTCATTCTTCGGAAAAGTAAACTTGTGTAATTTACTTTTCCTTTCAGTTACCTTTGAGCTTTTGCTCTCGGTCTGGATTAGTGCAAGTCTTCTCTTAGGGATCGAGAAGCCTAGAAGTACGTCTTCAGGGAAACTAGTTTATGTTTACTAGTCTTCTTTGTATTGTACTTGTGTTCTGCTCTATCACGCCTATCAAAGTATTACGATCTTGTTTATTCTAAGGTCCTTCTCTTCTGTTATAAGGCCACTCAAGATCGTAGTGATTCGAACATACTCTTATATATTAACCTGGATTTGTCAGCAAACCGCTTTCGATTTGTGTGCCTAACATATAGATATTGAGTGGAATCAAGTTCGTTGTTATTGGATTTGTTTTCGCATGTACATCGTTCTTCACGGTCATACATATTGTACTGCATCCATTTATTGCTTGATTCCAACTGGGACGACAAGGTTTCTCTTTCGCGAGTTTTGGTTTCAAAATCTTGTTTGATATCCCGAGGGGTTTATTACCAAGCAAACTTAAATAGCCTCGCTCTTGGTGTAAACCGACTTCTGTGAAATATCTGTAAGTTTCCAAGGATATCATTCAATGGTTTGACCTGCAGCTATTTGGTTGTTGTCCATAAGGTTGTAGTCGTCCGATTGGAGGTCGGGTAGTGATAGTCATCACGACGGGCTGTGGAACAACTCTTAGGAAATACAGTAAATGACGTATGTTTCTTTAAGGGAGTACATGTGCGTGACCACCTTGTTGTGGTTGGAGGTGTGGGAAACTGAGGGGAAATCTTTGTGACTAATAGTCGTATTAGGGTCATATTGTATGCACCAGCTAGTCCGAAGTCTGAGAGTAGGTGTGTTGGCGGCTTAATTCTTAAGAGTATTCGAACTGGACTAGGTCCCGGGGTTTTTCTACGAGTTTGTAGTTTCCTCATTAACAAAATTCTTGTGTGTACTTTACTTTATTTCCACATTATATTTGACTTGTCATTTAAAATTACAGTATCGTACTTGGTTGCATTGACTCCCTTGTGTGAATCAATCAGTTATGAAAGAGATTTTGTTCTTGAGTTCTTGATTACAGGAACAGTTCAAGGTTTGACTTATAGGTTGCGTAAAATAAAAGATTGGTGGTGTACTCGGTACCATCGTCTTTTCAAAGGGTGACATGAAATATGGCACCCACAATCTGCCATTTTTTTATGAACCTCGGGATCATTTATTTCGTAGGAAAAACTTCTTTGCGTATGCTTCTGTGGCGGATACACTTATGCGTTCTGCGGATGATTCTGGTATGCGTCATGTGGTTCGTTCCTTAGTCGGTTTGTTGGTGCGGTTCGATGCAGACCTCTTTTGTTGTCTGGTGGACCTTTCTTCTTTCTGGCGGATGTGCTGAGCTGGTGCGGTTACTGTTGATGATGTGTTGCGTCATTTCGTGCGCCGAGGGTGAAATTTTGTTTTCACTTGATTCTTGAAGTTATATATTGTTGGTAATGACTCTTCCCTGGAAAACTTTTTTCCTTTTATCTTCTTTGGTGAAAAGGGATCTTCTTATGTTCTTCATTTCTTCAAAATGACTGGTGATAAGGCTTCTACTGATGCTACTTGTGTTTCTTCTGATGATTCTTACTGCAAATGGAATCTTCCTCAAAAGAGGAGTACTGATATTGTTGATGACTCTGCTGAATATGAATCTATGATGATGGGTGTTAGAGCTCAGAAAAGGAATAAGGATAAACACGACGAAACTTCTGGTCCTCCTCCTTCTCATGTTTCTTGACTTCATCGAAATAGGGATTCTCTTGTTCCTCAGACGTATACCGATGTCCTTAAGGATATCCGGTTGGTGAGGCGGAAGGCTATTGATTTTGAGATGGTGTATGCCGCTCAATGAATGCAGAAATTAAAACTGTCGAAGATTTGCTTTTCGCTTTTGAAATAGGAATTTTATATTTGCGGAAAAATGGAAATAAATTTTAAAGATTTTGCACTTCTAATGATAAGTGCCAATGCATATATTTTTTCTTTCTTGCGTACTAATGGTCCTTCCTTTCCTTTGTAGGTCCCTCTGATCCGTATCTGCGGACTTTTGTGCGCCATATTTGCTTTTTCTAGAGAGACAATGTAATGTGAAAAGATTAGTAGCATGGGTTGATGGGTTAGTGAGAAGTGCGCTTTTTTCCATCGGTAATTTGTTTTCATGTGTATTATTTGTGATGTGAATATGTATTAAACTTCATAGGAATTCAGATGTAAATCTAATCTTCTCCATAATTAAAGGTTAGTCGCTGAAGAAATATGTTTTCCTATGCGCCAAGAATATTTGGATTTTTTTTTTAAACTAAGTACAATATGCATTTTCTAAGATTTTAACTGCGGAAATATAAATCTTGAAAAAGCAGGGGTACAGAAATACTACCAACTTTTTGTTTGGGTTCGTGAGTCTTATGGTAAGATATGGACGATCTCAAAAATCTATATCCAAATCTGTGATAACCTGAGTTGGATCACAAGTGATCATTCCAAATGTAAGACAAGTCTTGGTGAATCCCTCGAAAGGATTAATTAAGGACTAACTGCAGGTTATAATAACGTACTACTTGTGTTTTCTTTAATTATATAATCAGAGATATAATGCGGAAAGTAAAGCACACAAAACACCAGAAGTTTTATTAACGGAAAAACTGCAATCCAGCAGAAAAACTCATGGACCTCGTCCAGTTTGAACACCGCACAGTACTAACTGTCTACAAACACTAGCCTACTATAAGACTTCGGTCTGGGATGTAGCAGAAACCAATTCTACCCTCCAAGATAATCAGCTATTGTCGCACTCCTTACGTCTCTTGGATCTCGCAAGACCCTACGCACTTGATTCCCCTAGTTGACGTCTTTTACAGGCCTATGAGTTGTTTTAACCGCTGTTAAAGGCTTTTTGATAACTTAGGCTTTGCAACCTCTATTATCAGGTTTATGTTTCGAACTGTCCTCTTCAGTTTAACATACGAAAGTAACTTCCTTTAGATATGATCAAGGTTATACGAAAATCTACTTACAAGCGGAGGCTGTCATGTAAATCAAAGTAAACAATGCCCAACTTGTCTCTACCTCGTCTGTGAAAACAATCACTTAAGAAACTTACACAACCGGAGTTAACTAAGTCTTACAATACCGTGTGTAGCCGTACGTTGCTTCAGTTAAACCCTGTAGTTACGTATATATTCTTGAATTTCCTTATTGCAGAAGAGAAGGACCGTAGAATAGACAAGAACGAGATCAGGCAACCAAGGTTACAGGGTAATCTGATAATTACCACAAAGGTATGTTATCGTCTACCTGTGCTTCCCAATTCTCTAGAGAATTCTTTATAGTCGTTACGTAAATCCGATACAGGAACTTCTACCTAATAGAGAATGACTACCACAACAAGCTTACACCGAAGTGCAGAGAATTTACGCAGAATTCCACAGAGAAATTTTACGTGTGCTTGATGCTTGTGGTTTTTGTTTTTTTAACTTCTATTTATAACATTATATAAGATAGGTTGCTTTGAGATAAAGCAATAGATTACTTGTGCTATAAGTTAGCTAGTGCCTGTGTAAACGTGCTCGTTACTTGACTTGCACACAAAAAAATCACAGTTTAATCACACTTGGACTCTTTTAACATTTATCTGCCAAGTAGTTTGCTAGCTCATAAACTACTTCAAGAAAAAAATCCAATGGAAATGTGAACAACTGAATCTTATTGAACCAGTGAGATTCGTTAGATGGACCACATAAGATATTTTCGTGATAAAGATCAAGTACAACTAAAAGATAAGGAGTTATCTGTTAAACCCGCGTAGCAATCTCGAAAATTGCCATCAAGAGGTTCGCGAACCTCCTGAACTTGGAATTCAGGCTGAAAACATGAGATATGATGTTCACGTACATGTGCGTGTACAAATCTATGTTTTTGGAACTAAGGAGGAAAATCTGGAGCTTCTGTACGCGAATCGGTTCGCGTACTGCCTGATGCCAAATTAGGGTTTTAACTGGATCCGCTCAAAGTACTTGGGCTGGGCCAATTTCCGTACTTTAGACGTGGATACGTCCTGAGCTATAATCCATGAATTTTCTCTAGAGTATTCCTTAGATTCATCCATTCTCCTACATGTGATTTGCAAACAACCCATTGTAATGGAAAGTATGTTGGATCTATCTCATGTATCTTGTAAACTTAGTACACCGGGAAAATATACCAACATAACTCATGGTTATGTACACAAGATAACATAATCTCAATTGCTATGGTAACTACTAAAGTAACCGACTATTTCGATAGATAAAATAAGTATAATAGAAGAATTTCCATATAATGTCACAACTCCTATCAACCTTTTGTCAATGAAGAATTTATGATGTCTTCTTCGTAATCTATGTCTTCGTCTTCAAGGTCTCTATTACTTCGTCTATATCCCAATTCTGAAATCTAAACTCTAGTAGGATAAATCAAGAGTTGTATCTTGACAACTAGCTTGAAATACCAACACTAGTAGGTTTGGCCGAGCAATGCTCTAACAATCTCTCCCTTTGTCAATTTTAGTGATAAAACCAATATTACAAATGGATTCTAAATATAAAACAATTAAGTTATATTCCAAATGTATCTTGATTTCTTGAATCTTCAACGTCTCCTTTGAGTCTTGATGTGTTCTTTTTAACTCCCGTTGAAAAATCCGTAGACAACACTACAACACTATCCAACTCAAACAACTTCAAGTTTACATAGGTAACCTCAATTATCCCACATGTTGTTTGTGCATAGAGTAGTAGTCAGAGCAACTTTCAAATTTGTGTATCAAAACTTTAAAGTGATTCTACTCATCTTGATATGAAGCTCACCCTTAATCTTTATATCTCTTTTTTGCCAGATTTGACGTTGACGCCCAATATTTACTCCCCCTTACTTAATACTTTGAAAAAGTACATAAGTAAGCAATACGATGTTCTCCCCTATGGTTGTGAGCCATAAGAACAAGAAACCATAAGTATTCTCCCCCTATTTGTCACAAAAATATGACAAACCAGTAGAGGCTCGGGTTTCAAGCCTATAGAGATAGTCAAGACAAGGATATTCTCGCATACCAGTCTAAGATGACATAACTAAGAAATCAGACGAAGATCTCGAAGTTGATTCATATTTAGAGAAAATATAGATTCAGCTTTCTCCTAAATTCCACATCCACGCTCCCCAGAAAGGTTTGTAAGTAAGCGCAAGTTCATTTAAGAACTCTCCCCCATGTGATGTTATTCGGTAAAGAACAACAATATATGCCTTTACAAGAAAAGACATAAACAAAGCATAATTAGACAAACAAATTACAAGTAATATGTATCCAATTTCTTTGCTGATTTTCTCTTTTCTTAGCCAAATTCGGAAAAGGGTATATGATTTCTTATTTGTGAAAATCAAGAACTCATATAATCAAAAATTTCTTAATCAGAGAAAAAACATAAGTTTTGATTTTATCGACGTTAATGTTTCCTTAGTCATGTGAGTCTCTCCCAAGATTTTATGAGACCATATTCGTAATTGGATTTCTAGAGTTTAACATGAAGTCTCTTGTGAATTTTCCTGTATGGTTGAATGTTTTAAAAATAAAGCATGAACACAAATGCTAAATTTAAACTTCAAACAACATTACATCAAAAATATTAATGTTAATACAAACGATTTTCAAGGGAAATAGTTCACTCACCACACAACAAAGTTTAAACAAAAGAATAAAAGACTGAAGGTAAATCAATCAATATCCTCGTCGTCATTGGGAAAAATGTACTCATCAATTTTCCTTTGAAGCTGATCGACACTCTTAGCATGGCTTGACTTGGCAAGCACCAAAGCTTATTCATATCCCATACATCTGTATTGAAGTTGCTCAATCTTCTCTCAAAGTTGTGTGATAAGGGGATCTTCAGTAGCCATGGATCTATTGTCGTGTCGCATCAACCTCTCAAAACAGATTTTGGTGAAGATTTTTGGTCCTTCTCCTTTGACCCAATAGAAGTAATACCTTTTTCCCTGCATATTTTGGTGATGAGACAGGGAAAACCAAGACTTATGTTCCCGCTCTGTGATATTTTGATCATTTGCCTGATGATGAGTCCAGGAATGTCAATAGCTCTATCACCCCTTACAAGATAATAGACAAGTTCAACCATATCTCCACTCAATTTGTATCTATTAAGAAACAATGGAATAAGTTTATGAGAAGCAATAATCCCAAATGCCTTCAGATGTAGTTAAATACCTTTAATGCATACTTTCCCATTCTTTCATCCAAAATTTGTGCCCAGTATACCTTTGATGAGAGTATCATCGGATGGCCTTGCCCTTGCGGGTTGTGGAAGTAAGAAGTTACACAGAGTACTTTGAGTAGCGTTTTTAACCATTTCTCGGGTCACAAGAAAAAATTGATTTTCTACAATTGTTTCGAAGGTGCATTCTTTCACGTTACACTCCTGCATATTGGCATAAAACATTTTTGTCATGACCGGAAAGTTATCACCTAGCCCATCGCGGATATTACCCCAAACAATAGGATTCAGGAATTCAGTGAGGTTTGAATCACCTGTATTTGAGTCTAGTTTTCTTTCTACGATGATTTGACAATTCTCATGGAATTATCTCTGCTTTCCCTATCATAGAAATACCAACCAGAATTATCCATAAACTATTCGTGAACCGTTTCAGTGACAAAGTGGTCAGATTCATCACTTGAGATGCTGGAATCATTTACACCATCACCTACATCAATTAGTCTACTAGTAGAGGCCTGATTTCTAGCACTTTTTCTCAAAAGCATGCTTAGAAAAGGGAAAAGTGAGAATTTCACTTACTTGATGATTCCTCTCAAAATATGAAGAGTTTGGTGGAAGTAATTATTACCCGTTGAATGATTTTTCGACATGCTCGCAATGTACCAAGATTGCAAGGAGAGGTTCCAAGGTTATTTTTTGGATATTTTTCTCTTTGTTCCATGATACAAAATTAACTAGTCTCTAATGGAGCAAGGCTCAACATGTAGATGTAGCAAATTTTTAGAGAGACAATTCCAATAATGCTCTTTATTTAGCAATAATTCCAAGTTTAATGTCCTAAGGTAAATGATGTTGGAAGTTCCGATGAGGAGTGTTGATTGAGAAGATGGTGGAGCCTTGGTGGCCCAGCATTTTGCATCTTGTGGCCACAATGTGGATTGGCTCACCAATAATGATTTGTACACCGAGGAGATATCCCGAGATTTTCTGGTGAGACAACTTATGGACCTTCTTTATACCTCATACAATCCCAATGTTTCACGGCGTTCCAGATTTGTTGGATCTCCTCTCGGTAGATTTCTCGGAACTAATCTCGATGAATCTATTACAACTATTGGCTCACTGCCAGATTAAAACCCTAACAACAAAAAAGTAAAAAATCTACTTGTGTGCGTTGAATGATTTGCTTCAAGAAAAGTTAGCTTTTTTCCTTTTAGAAGTAATTTGGAAATCGTGGTGGCAAATTAACTTTTGGTTTTTCGACTTCATTATGTCGAAAAGTAACTTTCTAAAGATTGTCAAAAACCTTATCAGCTTCGGACGTGGAAGTTAAGGATCCAGGTACCAAAACCATGATTTAAGAGCATGGGCTAATCCTGTCGACCCCAGTATGGGTTTCGCTTTCTAGCCTACCTCAACTTGGTTAGGAATAAAGGCCTTGTCGTTGTTGTTGACTTATTCTCATGTAGTGAATGGCATTTGTGTAACTTAGGATTAATTAATTTCAGAAATGAAGTTTTTGGTTTTGGTGGAGTTTTTCTTTCAGTATTTGTTTTCTTATTTTTGTTTATCATTAAAGCGAAAAATTCATTGATAAATAATGTGTATACAAGATTTATATTTTATATCATCTAATGGTAGTAAATGAGATAATGGAGAAAACTTTCGAGCACCTTGGACTGGTTCCTATTCACCATGGAAAACTAGGGATTTGCCATGCCAGGTGGACTGGTAAACGGGTTTGTCACTATGGGAAATTGCTATAAGTGACATAGTCTCTACTTGTTGGTAGAGACTAAATGACCCGAGCTAATGTATGTCGCCAGCGATGAAGACTCTGTCGCTCACGAGATTGTTGCTCGACTATTTTGTATAATGACTATCTCCCTAGATATACTTGTGAATCCCCCATTCATCACAATTAAAATTCAAATCAAATTTTATACCAATTCAATCTAAATAAATTACAAAATTTCATATTAATGGATTCTCCTGATGAAGAGATACAAATGCAGCTCGATCGTTTAATGCACATCAACTTAGGTGCATATTGCAATAAATGGATTGATTAGTCAGATGAAGATGGACAATTGCATGTTCTCAAAAATATATATGTATCAAAGGTGGGAATTTTGCACCAGAAGTTTATGCACAATTCTCTCTTCCCAATTGCGTGTACTCTGACGAAAGTAGGACGATTCTTAATGAACAACTTTTTCATGTAGAAACCTCAATTTATTTATCAGTTTGATGCATTTAATTTTTAGAGGTTATAATACTGGACAAAAGGTTGCGACAACCCTAAGGATTCTAGGCTATAAGATACCGGCGGATGCCACCGATGAGTACGTAAATAAGAATATTGATTTTAGTTTATCTTATCGACCCGATCACGAGCATCATCAGTAAATTCATAAGAAGGATATTGAAGGAGATCAGTTTTAAGATCATAGTAAGCCTTTAAGAAATTAGGTCGAAGGTCATTATCGGCAGTTCTTGATCCATTTGAATTGTCCATTAGAGAGTGGAATAAACAACCAGAAGAAGAAGAAAAAGAGTGAAAGCTACAACCAGAAGAAAAAGAAAAAGAATGAAAGATAGAGGAAGAAAAAAAAGAAATAAATGATTTAGGTAGGTGTGCAACACATACATATGTAGTGGCAGAATATAAGAAACCACCACCATCATAATATGAACTAAATTTAGAAACTGATCGGTTGTCAACCAACACAAATATTTCAAGTTCTTTCACTTTACTAATATAAATAAGAGTATAGCAATAAGAACAAGTTCGGTCCTCAGAGAGGTATGGGTTGTTAATTGTTGTTCGAAAATAAATTAAACTAAAGAAAATAAAATTCAAAGTTTTTAAAATAATATCAGAGAAATAATTTGGTTAAGGAGTTCGCCCCCCATCACTAGTATGTTATTTAATCAAACACTAATATCATCATTCGGTCATTCATGTTAAATAACCCTAAAGTATCCCCATCAGTGTCAATACTTCGTTATGTCTCCGCCAGTCAATACATACTGCAATCACTCATACATGCATTCTATTCCACCACATAACTTAGTGCTAATCGCTAACAGGTTCACTTGAGGAAAGCTTTAAATTCTGTGAGACGGGTTATTCATAGGCAATACAAACACAATCCTGGCATATTCAACCTATGCCAAGTTTTACTGTGACTTCCATCACGGTTCATACCGCTTGTAATCACAAATTACTACTAATTGTTAGGGTTCTTGATAAAATTACCCTAAGACTCTTAATTAGCATTAGACAAGTCATTAATATATTTAATTCGCTACTTAAACGTACAAAAGAACTAATCATATTATCTGAACAAAATCACACAATTATTATGCGTAGTAAAACATGAACGATGATGAAATACAAGAATAATAAAATCAATGCATTAGTTCAACAATATGTTCATGATTTTCGGTTACATCCTTAACCAATATGAAAGAAACTTAGCTACTCATGTTTTTGAGCTCACAAAATATAATTCAGTAAGAAGAAGAGTTTAGCAAACCCTTGTTGAAACTTGAATCACTGATGGTGAGAACTTTTATTTCCAGTTCTGGACTTCTGAAAATAATCTTTTGTGTGTTCCTGACAGCCGCGAGATACTCCTGTTAAGTTTTCTTTTGCCTCTTAAAACTTTTTTCTTCTGCCGACTTCAATACACCACAAACTTAAAAGAACCAAACCAGACTAGACCCGAATTCGGTCCAAATGCAAGCCCTTCATCCTCATAAACCATCGGAAACAACAACCTTAACTTCAAAAAACTCATTCTTCTGTTGCATTTCATCTTTAACTTCAATAAGCTTTTAATAAAAAAATCTTAACTTGAAAACTTATCATTGTTCTTCATTTTCAACCCAACCTCAACACCTTCATTTTCCCGATGGCTCATTAAGTTCTAGATGAAATTGAAGCTCAATACTGTTGATGGTGGTTTTTGGCGACGAGGTCACAGGAGTAATTTCGCATCAACTTCTGGCGTCCTGGAATAGCGCGAGATAAGGTACGAATTTATTTTTACAGTAGGGATAAGATATTTGGTTTGCCGTTAGCCATATTTTAATATCTCGCGACCCTAGCCTAGTAGCATGGTCCATATCCCTAGCCTACGCATTAAAATACCTACGCATGCGCATTAGCCAAGTTAGCCAAAGCCCTAAGAGCTGCACGCCACTACTTGGCATGCCTTGGATATGCACGGCTTTGGCATGCCTTGGATATACACGGCTTTAGCATACCTTAGAAGTCACGGCCACGCCTAAACCTTGTTCACGCCAAAACCTTGGCCACGCTTAAACTTTGGCCAAGCCTAAACTTTAGATAAGGCATGGCATTGGCCATGCACAAACCTTGGCCACGCCTAAGTATTGGCCTTGCTTAAACGTTGGCCATGCTCAAATCTTGGCCACGCATAAAATTTGGCCAAGCCTAAAATTTGGATAGGCATGGCGTTGGCCATGCTCAAATCTTGGCCACGCCTAAACTTTGGCCAAGCCTAAAAGTCGGCCACGCCTAAAACATTGGAGGCCCACGGCATTGGCCATGCCTCATCTTTGGATGCCCATGGTGTTGGCCGTGCCTAACTCTTGGAGGCCCGTGGCATTGGCTTTGCCTCATCTTTGGATGCCCACGCATCCTCCCTTGCTTAATCTTTGGATGCCCACGCATCCCCTTTGCTTATTTCCTTGGACGTCCACAGCCATGCCCTAGCTTATTGCTTGGGGGTCCACGGTTGTGCCTTGGCCAAACTCTTGGGGGTCCAAGATTATGCCTTGGCCAAATATTGGAGGCCTCATAATCATGCTTAGCCTAATTTATGGGGGGCCTTATAGTTGGCTCTCGCCTAATTCGTGGGGGTCTTATTGTTTTCCCTCACTCGTACTTATGGAGGTCCATGATTGCTCTCTTCCCCTCACGGCTAGCCTTGCCTCCTTTGAGCTAGGGTTCACCTCTTCCTAGCCTCTCTCTATTTATGGGCCTCACTGATCCAAATCCTAGAGGATTATGGATTTTATTAAGTCCATAATACTCTAGTTTCCTAATCAAATTCGGAAATCTGGCAGTTCAGCTCACGTATTTCTTCATGGCGTGATTTTTACAGCCCAATCCGTAAGGAATTAGAAGGCGCTTCCTTCACGAAATATTTTCCTCTGTGAATTTCCTATAACATACTAAAAATTCAGATTTTTACCTAATATAGGCTGGCCTGGGCGATTTTACCAATGAACAACATGCAAACTGTTCAGAAATCCGAAAATAACATAAATGTTATGGCTTATCCTTTTATATCCAATGTGGGATTATTATCATGCTATGCAACATAGCTTATCATAATTATTGTGGACTATCTTTAGGTCTTATATTGGCAATGCTTATGCATTCTTGATGATGGCTACGCCGTGATAGCATCATTCGTCTGTTTTTCCTGATTATGGACTTGCTTCCATAAATCAGTGCTATAATTCTTAATCATGGCTCATGGCTATGACTTATATTATTTTGGGCATTCATATGTCTTCATTATCCAGGGAATTGGTGCATTACATGCCACAAATTAATTTCCCTTATTTATGGCAAACCGAAAGTCGTATTTATTTGACTATTGCCACAGAGAGTTGCTGAAATCCTCTCGGTCTAATTGGCGATTGCGTAGCTCAATCCTTAGACCTATCTTATCTAATGGCGGTTGCTAGCTCAACCCTTAGATGACTTATCTTATCTAAATGGCGGTTGCTAGCTCAACCCTTAGATTTGTTGGTTTAAACGGCGATTGCCCGGCTCAATCCTTAAACCAAATCTTAAAGAGATATTCAAAGCTTATCGCTTAATCTCTATCTTATCGCAAAGTCCTAAGCTTATCAGTAATTGATACGACTTGCACTAGTCAACTTTGACTTAACAAATAAACAAATATTTAACAAATCTTACGAGAATCAAGATTTAGTTACATGGGGGGATATTCTTTTAGGGTTTTGGTTTGGCGGTCTACGGCACGTGTGATTGCAACGGCTCAATCACTTAACGGGAAAGATAACTAGGTCGTGTGAACGTTGCTGAGAAGGTGGGATAAGGTAGTGGGTTGTTAGTCTTCCCTAATATTAGGCGCAAGACTCTTAACAACTGACCCCACTCTTTCCTCACTCCCACTCTTCCACTTCTTCCACTTCTTACGAGATCAGTTGAGAATATATTGTTATAAATAGGTCACCCGACCAGTTGGGGAAATCATCTCGATCCCAATCTCATCCAAAAAGATAAGTTTAACAAGTTCAGTGCAAGTATAATCAAGTCTATCTTATCGATAATTGATTAACTCTTCTCATTCAGCATTTATTATCTAGTGAGAACTGAATATTCATCTTTATCTTGCAATATTCTCTGATCTCATCTTTCTCTGCTTCCCTCCCTAAACCAACCCTAAAATCCTCTTCTTGTAACTGAAGCAATACTCGAACGGCCATTTCTTGGTTTAGGCGAGTCTTGTTCGATCTTGACCTCTCGAATTCATCACAATCTTTTATTACATCATCATACTTCATACTTTACCCCTCAGATTCTCTTATTTGTTTTATACCTAAAACAAATACCCCAACCCTAACCTGCAAAGAATCGATGCTTTCTTGTTCTTTAACCCCATTCCTCCCTCTTTTAGTGTTGCTCATGCGTTATGACTTGGTGGATTCGAGATGATTGATCTTGTTGAGAAGTAACGTGCCTTATCATCTACTGCGTGAGTCAACCAACTTCTCCAACTCCCTTGCCAGGCTAGTGTGAGTACATCCTCTACAGGTGATGTTCCCTCGCCGACACTCTAGTGTTGAACATTTCATCGCGGATACGAGCATAAGAGAAATTCCACTTGTATATCGCTGCGATTAATCAAGCTCCTTTGATGATTAGTTAAAAGCAAAGAACTAAGGTATGTAATGCCGTCCATCATCATCATTTTTTTTTTTTTTTTTGCGTCTCGCCAAGCCACAGACGGATGGTTTCACTAATAGCAAGAAAATCTTATAGAAGTTAAAGTATTAAAGTTCAGAAATTCTCCCCTTTGTGTGATCTTTTCGGCGAGAGCGGATTGGCTAAAGATCGGCGAAGTAACAAAAGCTGATTTGGTGTAGTTCAAAGTTGTGCACCGGCGAGATGTATGGTAGTTTGACTGATACTCGGATGTTGCTACGAAGAGCTAATTCAGTGACTCCTCCAATCGCCGACGGCACGAGTTTGAGGAGGATTTCCATTTCGTCTTGTGCTTTTAGCTTGGTGTCTTGTCGATGATGAGTATAGGACTGAGTTTTCCTTGCTGAAGTAGCTAATTTTGATAAGTGAGATGCCTCTGCGTTGTTCTCCTTCTAACTGGATTCTCCTCGGCGAGATGCAGTGATTTATAGCCGCTTATGTCTCAATGTGAATCTGGTTTGAAAACTCCATCGCCGATATGATATTGTAACTTTGAATGAGTGCAAGAGAAATTCCACCAGAATGCAATTCCAGGTTGCCATCGCCCTCAAAAGATATCGCCGAGCTAAGAATCTATCTTAGTTACCTTATGATTTGGCAGTAAGAAAGGAATGCGATTTAGAGTTTAGATATCTTCCCTTTTCGGCGATGCAATTGAGAAGATAACAACTCCAAGATTACTGACGCTGGTGAAGCTCTCAAACTTGGCATTAGCAGCACATCGGCGACGTAATCATTTGCAAATGTTCCTGGTTATCAACTTGCTATCTTGGCGAGACAGAATTTATCACGATTCAGACAAGGAAGTGAACTCCTTCATCGAGATGTGGGTGGATTTCAGAAATCTACAAAATCACTTCTTAATTTCTTCTTTTCCCCTGAGTTAGGCATGATCCCCATTGAGTATCACTGCAAAGAACATACCCATTTAGTGAGTTATCAAGAGAACGAAGCTAGGACGTGATATAAGAAAGATCCCATAATCGGGTTCAATTGATGACAGTCAAGACCTATTTGGTTTCATAAAAACATATTGGAAAATCACCCAAATCAGGCTAAAATAAAAAAGTTTTGATGGGTTTGGAAAGTAAGTTACAAATCAGGATTTCAACCGGATAAATCAAATTTTTCCGTGGAACATGCCCTAAGTTTGATAAAGTCTTTTCTTCAAAATTTTATTTCTAAAACTTTTAGATCTGATACTAGGCATGAAAGAAAACAGATAGAGAGAAAATTTGATGTTAATGCCGAAATTTCATCTTGATTCTCGGTCACAGCAGCTTCATAAATTTTTGCAGACTGAAATTTGTGTAGATTTTTCAGACTCGATTTTCTGGATCTTCCTCGAAGTTTTGTTGTTTGAACATTTGTCTTTACTGACGAAAATACCCTTTTCTCAACTGGATGCTATTGAATCTCGCTGATTTCGCCGGATTCGATGCTAAAATTGTTGTTTCTTCATTCTTGAGCTTCTAGGACATGATTCAAACCTCTTCTAGCGCCAAAATGTAATTGCATAAAATACATCATGCAATTACACCCATTGATTTACCAAATCCCTAGATCTAGTTCACACACACATTCATGAATATGAAGGTAAAGCACACATGAGACATTTTTAACGTGTTCGGAGCTTATCTAGCTTCCTACATCACGGATTTATTAGTAGAGATATTTGATGATCATACATAGGTTTTCTTGGTGTTCTTGAGGTGTTCTTGAGTAGGAGATGGTGGTGGAGAAGAAGATAGAGTAGAGAGAGAAAGGGAGTAGAGGCCTCCTCTCTCACATTAGGGTTGTTTCCCTTTTATGTGAGAGTTACACGGCGAAGTTACATGATTACCCTTATTGGGAATCCTATGCTAGAGTTATTATATGGTGTTTCATCTCCTAGGGAAGGCTAAGCTATAATCATCCTGATCTTGCGCCAGGTAGCGGACATACTCTAAAGTCTCACAACAACAGTCTATTCTCTCTCGCCGACAAGCATATCGGCGAGCTAGTCTACTTCTGGATAAGGATTGCTGATGCAGATCCCACTGAGTCAACAAGTCAACTCTGCCCATTCTGTTATTCTCATAAATGCCCAACTACTGTACGGTCCTTTGCCGGTGACATGTTCAATCTTGCTAATTACACTCCGCCCTTCTATTCTTCGCTGGTGTAGCCTCGGCGACCCTATACGCTAACCTCTTCATACCTGATA
>JAJJMA010094163.1:0-16360 GCA_023529015.1 Papaver nudicaule
TTAGGCGAGTATTTTCGTCTGGGTACACCGCATCGGGAGCAAAACAAGAAAAAACCGAAATAATTAAGATATGGCCAATTGGCCATTGTTATTTAGTAGCCTAAAATCTCTATGTACCATCCAGCTCTGGTACCTTGTTGGTTTGGTAAACTCTAGAACTACAAGTGAAAAAACAAAAAAACTACCAAACCTCGAGGGTACATTATCATGAGAATAAAAATGACCTTGTTGTATCAAGGTCATTTATGCCTAAAAGCTACTAACTTGTGTAGAGTACTCTTGGTAATAATGTGCCTCATAAATGTAAAATGTTGCCTTGTTAGAAAAGTGGTTAGATCGGGAGATGGATCCAATGTATCGCTTTGTATGCAAGTCATTCCAAACAAATATAGCCTAGGCATATAATAGCATCCGCACCCATAAATAGTTTAAAGTTTTTTTTAGAATGAATAAATAGTTTAAAGTTCATTTTACTTTTATTGGTAAAAAATGGGTCAAATATAATTTTGGATAATAATGACACAAACAGTTTGAGGTTTTTTACCTGTCAGTGATGATACCAGTCAACTAACAAACAACTTATGATACCAGACATCTGAGTTTGAAACTCGTTAGTACCAAAAAATTACCGTTAAAAAATGCATATTTTAGTAGGAATCTTAGTAAATTTTATAAATTTTACCTATAGTTTATTTTTCTGGAACATAGTTTGAGTTAAATTGTGAAGGTCAACAATTAGCATATCAAACAAAGCTTATCGGGTGATTCATTTTCAATTATAATTCAAATTCAAAAGCAATACAAAGGCCAGGTATCATTTGGTTTCGACAATTTTTATTCATCAAGTAAAAAAAAAATCATTTTACCATAAAAGAATAAACATTTCATTCGACAATTTAACTAAATGATCGGTTTGGACTACCTCTACAAATTTCCATTAAATAAAATTTTTACTCTTCTACCATTGCATACTAGATGACCGCTACCACGGTGGGAGTGGGCCGCCCGACCGAAGCCGAAAAAAAAAAAAGGTGAGTTTGATTTTTTTTCCCTTCATGTCTTATCTACATTTGTAGGGAAATTTCCCACATTTGAAGCACCATAGTGCTTACTCTAAGTATAAGCTAGCCCAAGTCTTCTCAAATAGTGCACGGCCAACAAAATTTAAACACTTGACGCGTCCTATATCACTGCCATCTGGATCCATTCCATGTTTGCTTTAAAAAATGACAATTTGAACTGCAAAGATTTAAAAATTAAAACAACTAAAAAGACTCCACCTATTTATGTTTGCTTGTTCTCAAGCTGGGTTGCACGGACTCGGACGCGGCGACGCGGACACGACACAGACGCGGACACGAGACCATGCTAAAAAAACTAGGACGTGGACACGTATATATATTATAAATTTAATATTTAAATATGATTAATGTGTTTGGGTAAATACGTATTTGATATGAAAATCACCCAAAATTCGAGCTCATAGTTCTACATAGTACAGTACAAGTTATGTAGCTATAAAACACTCGTCCAGACCAGAGTCCAGACACCAAAGCAGACACGCACACAACTATAAAGAACACACGTCAAATAAATGTGTAACACACGTCCAAGTTCTAACAAATGTCCAAGGGTAACCCTATGGCCGCCTTATCTCCATTTCTTTCGCTTCCTTTCCCTTTCTCTCTATCAATGATTTTCATCACTTTTGTCTTCAACAATTATACGCCATCGTTTAACAGAAACAAATATATCTAGCATGCTTCTATCACTTGTTCCTCTTACCTTAATTAAGACAGACATTTCTACCACCACCATTATCCACAGACATCATCCACAGACATCATCGATGAGCATAAAAGAAGATTAAGAAGAAGATTAAAAAGAAGGAAGAAGATTAAAAAAGAAGGCTCAACAGTTCTCTTCTCACTCTCAGTAGATCTCCATAGTGGAATTTGATTTACAGAATAGATCTATCTGTTTAGATCTCACAAGTTTATGTTAATTTTGTGATGTTGTTAACGATTTAGGGCTTATGTACTGATGTGAAATCTTTGTGAGATTAAGATATGTTTGATTATGGAATTTGTCCGGAGTTTGTTCATCTGATTTAAAATTAGTATTTGGAAGAAATTGCAGGAAATTTTGAAACGAAAGAAGTTGGATTTTGTGTTTCAAAGTTTAGATTTTTAAGATGTAGTCGATCCATCTGATGGAAATTTTTTTTTTTTTTGATAAATTTTGAGAATATGAATCTGCTGAATCAAGAAGAAAATGTTGAAATCAGTTAAATTTATGCTCTGGTTTGCTCAATTGAAGAAAGATTGAATCATCGTGTAATTGAACTCGACCCATGTACCCGTCTTCCTTTTCGATCTGTCTCTGCTACTGTAAATATTTTTATTTTTTTAGATTTTGAATGAAAATGATGATGAAATCTATTGATCCCGGTCGATTTAATAGATTAATTGATGATCTTTAAATAGGTAATTTGTTTCTTTCGGTGATCTTTAGATTGGGTTTTTGTTAATCTGTCTATGATTGAAGGAATCAGAGGAAATTTGACTGATTAAATTGGGAGAAGGCCGGGATCGTTGATGGTGTGATAATCATGTTTGGGTTGGTGGTACAGATGGTGGTGGCGTCGGGTGGGGGTGGTGTTGCTGTTGGTTGTTGTGGTAAAGGCGCCTTCACTGGTAATATTGGTGGTGGATGTGACGGCAGTGTTGTTTATGGTGATGGCGTATTGACGGTGGCGGTGGTGACAGTGCCAGTGTGATGATAATCATGGTTGGTGGCGTCGTTGGTGCTGGTGCTGGTGCTGGTGCTGGCAGCTGAGATGTTAATGGTAGTGGCGGCGGCTGAAGAAGAAGAAGAAATCGAGAGATGAATTTTGGAGAGGAGGACGAAGAAGAAGAAAAAGAAATCGAGAAGAATCATCAATGGAGGTTCTGATGAGAATCGGGAGAAAGAAGAGAATCAGATTTAAAGAAGAAGGATAATTTTGTCATTTTCAGCGTTGAATAAAATTAGATACTGATGAACAGTGGTAATCTTTTAAAGAAAAACATCCAACGGTTCGTGTCAAAAGTACACACGGAATTTTTTTTCGGGATTCTTAGAGATCTGACGGCTGTGTTATAAAGTTTTGAGATCTAACGGTTACGGTCATCTAGTAGTGTTGCTCACATGAAATCCAATCTTTTTGTGTCAAATTGCAAAAAAAGTCACTATTCATGTGACACAAAATCACCATATATAGGGTCCTCCCTCGCTTCGCTCGGTCGGCCCAATAATCGGATGACCGTTTTGCTTTACCTTCAAAATTTACAAATTACAACTGACTGAAAATTCGACCCAACACTCATCACCGGTTTTGGCAAGGCTAGTTCATTAACGGACAGCCCCCCTGAGGAAAACACAAAACACCAGATAACATCCCTAAAAGGATAACAAGATACAGCTTTCAAGAAAAAGCACAATTATTTTAAGGAAGACCTACTAGTATAGTAAAAATCAAAAAAAACCACGCGCACGTTAGTCAAACCCTAAATTTCACTAAACAAATCCAAGCAAGGTAAATGAAAAAGAAGAAATTACTCCCTCCGTTTCTTTTATATAGGCGGAAAATGGACTTTTCCATGTTTCAAATTATAGGCGGAGTACAAATATCAAGATGATTTTTTTACTAATTTTACCCTTATTAATAATACATAGGTACTTGTGAAGGGAATAAGACAAAGGGCAAAGCAAGAAAAAACATCGAAATTTATGATTTTAAAAATGTCTTCTTAATCTAAGAGATTTGGTCCCTCCGCCTATATAAAAGAAACGGAGGGAGTAGTAAAACAAAACAAAAACTCAGTAGTGGGACCCACACACCAAAAAGTCCTCAACACTAACGTGAGCATTTTCAGCACATGGACTACTCTGTAACATTTATTCTAAACTACACCCGGTTCCATCATAACATCACTCTCTCCCTCTCCTCCTCCTTCCATCTGAACTTATTAATAAAAACCCTCTCAAGAGTCTGTTTTCTTCTTCACAGTTTCTCTTCTTCTTCTTCTTCTTCTTCTTCTTCCACCAACAAAATGCAAGGAGGAACATTAGCAACAACGACGGCGGAGGGTAGTCTTCAAAGTAGCGGAAGCGGAGGACATCATAAATGTTCAAAATGTAACTGGCCATATGCAAATCCACATCCAAGTGCTAAACAAAGAAGACATCATAAGAAAGTTTGTGGGAAAGTTGCAGGTTACATTCTAGTATCATCAACTGGTCAAGAAGACGATGATGATAGTAATAAACCCTTGAATGCTGATAATACCAGTACGATTACTGATAATATTAATCTAAATGGTTCTGATGAACAACCACAGCAACAAGAGCATCAGAATGTTGAAAACGAAAACCAAATCGAAATCAAGGGTTAGGGTTTTCTTCATTTTTGTCTTTTTTTGATTTTTGGATTTTCGTTTTGTTTTCGTTTTGATGATTTAATTTCGGTGATTTTTTTTTTGTGTGTGTGTAGATGAAGAGAAAAGTAATGGTAAAGGAGAAATGGGGAGATGGTTTTCAACTAAATCTGAAGAAGATGAGTTTGCTGATGCTATTACTGATTTTACAGCAGACCCTTTATCAAGGACTAATAGTAAGGGTTTCTTTTCCCCCCTTAAATTTCTATGGATTTGGTTAATTTAGTTGTATTAATGTTGGATTATATCTTCTTTCATTTACTGTCTATTTGGGGTCAGTTTGATTTACTCAAGACTTTGCAAGATTCATGGTTGGATATGCAGATACTGATTTTTGATTAATTTTTCGTAATCTATAAATTGTGGGTCCTTTAAGATTTTATATTATGGATTTTAAGTTTAGTAGATTCAGCTTTCATGTGTTGATTCAGAAAGCAAACTCCTAAGATAGAGAGAGTATAGATGTGGAAAGATACCAATAATTATACAGCTGAACCTTTAGAAAAAATGGAGCGTGTGGACCCTGATTTTTGTTTTCATTTCATATGGTCTGCCTGTCATGTTCAGATTATTATCGGATAGAAGATGATATAACGTTTGATTTGAACGTTTAAGAATAAGACAGATGAAACTGGATTTGGATTTAAATTCTGTTTTGCATTCTTTTAGATCGGGATAAAAAGTTTGTATTCGGGTGTTTTTCGGAGTTAGGATCGAAGAAAAGCCTGGGGTTATTGTAGATGAGGAGACATTTGATTGATAAAGATTGCAATATCTAAGATAACAGCATTTCTGGTTGTGCAGAATGTATTATCAGAAAAGCCTATCTAAGATATCAACATTTCTAGTTGTGCATAATGTATTATCAGAAAAGCCTGGCTAAAGAATTTACTGATAAAGAAAAACTTTTCATAAATAACTTCTTTGCCTAGAGAAGCCAGAGTGACAACCCAAATGATATTCAACACTGAAATGTTTTATGGTGGTCCCGTACTGAAACAAAGCCATGAATGGTCCTGCAGTTAATCAACTGGAATCAGCTTTTAGTTTAGATTTTTAGGTAGCATTGTTCTACAGTCCTTGGCAAGTCTTAAAACTTTGTCCCATTACACTGTTTAAGCACATTGTAATGTAGTGCTTACAGTGTATATATATTTTAATTTATCATTTGTGGATAGTTTTTGTTCTTCTTAAAATTGCAAAGCTGTCTTGTTCTTCTTACCTTGTTTTCTGCCCCCATGACCATGAGTACATGTTTACAGAATCCCGTGTTTGTCTAGTCTGTTTTGTAATACATTCTCCAGTGTTTAGGTAGCCCTATGTTAGTCATCTTTTCTTGCACAGTGAACTACCCAAGATGAAGATATTTGTACATCCTTCCTTGATCTTAGCACATTAGTAATGGGAGAAACACGAAATGCTAGGGCTCAACATTTGTGGGAAACAAATTTCTTTTGAAATTGTTTGGAATCTAGAAGTTACAAGTGTAAGCTGTATAACAGGATGTCATAATGATAGTTAACGTCATCATGGCTTCAAAATTTGTCTTTGTTTGCTACCTTGATTGATAAACTGGTAAAGTTAAAATTCTAGTGCACATGATTATTATAAGAACTTTCATATGTAGCACAGGTTATGAAGGTGTCTTCTATGTCCCGTATTGCTTCGACACCTATGCCCTGCTTTAGAGGAGAAAGTGCATGCTGGTGGCTTTTGTACTTTTCATTTTTAGCAGCTTTCGTCTCCCTGGAGCTGTCTTTTTGTGGGGCATATATATACATTGAGCTATTCTTGATCTCAAACCCTATGTGCTTTGCGAAATGATAAAAATGGTTTCTGCATATATATTTGGTTTAGGCAGTACATTGTGCATAAAAGTCGTAGTTCATGTTCAGAGATATTGCTTTCTCTGAGCATTATCTGTTTCTTATCTTCTTGTTTTATCAGTTATAATCTTTTGTTTTGCTAAGTAGAATACTTGTTTCTTCAAAATTTGGTTAAGCTATTATCGTTCCCCATATGGATCGTCTTAGATAGTAGGCTCATGCTAGATTTCCATTTGTAGGTATTATTCAACAACCAAATGATCCAACGGATGGCAGCCAGAGTCAGTCTCCACAAGTTTCCGATAAAGTAGAAGTTCAGATGGAGAATGGCAGAAAGGAAGATCTTGCCTCTAGTTCTGATATGCCTTCACTGGTGGATTCTAGTGCAGATAAATCTGGAGTTATGAATATCACAGAGGTCAAGCACGTCAGTGAGACGAATGGGGATGACTTAGTCGAAACCTTGTCATCAGCTGTTGATACTTTAGCTGGTAAAATCTCTAGTGAGGAATCTGAGATAGATTCCAATTTGGAAAAGATCAATGGTATTGTGGGACGGGAAATTATACCGGAGACTGCTGATGCCACTACAGTTTTAGTGACAGATAATGAAGCCGAGGAAGCAGTAATGGATTCAGAAGCTTCCCAAGCTAAAATTTCTCCTAGTCACAATGAAGGTTGCATTGTCGGAGAAGTGAACGAAGTCTTAGTTGTTCATCCGGAAAATGCACATATGGATGTTGAAAAACCATCTGAGGTAGTTGTAGAAGATTGTGATTACCATGAACTGTTGAAACCAGAATTAGGTGTAGACCCTGACTGTAGCAAAGTGAGCGTTGACACCGAACTTCATCCTAATAGTACTGAAGAAGCTCATCTGAGTTCTAGCAAGTCGGGTGCAGATACTGACATCATTGTGGGTGAAGAGCAAGTTTATGGAGTCGACCTTCGACAAAAAGAGGAGGGCAGCAAAATGACGGTTCAAGAGGTAATTGTTGAAGGTCAAGCTGATAATTCTGCATCAATGGATGCAACTAGTAATGGTGAAGAATCCCTTCCGGATACTACAAACGATGTTTTATCTTTAAGCCAAACCGAGAAAGACGAAACAGATGTCCCTCTAGGAGCTGAAGAACTTCATCGTGGCCAGCAAGATCAATCAAACAACATTATACCTGAAGCACATTTGGTAGTTGCTGCTGATGCTGATACAATACCTTCTCCCTCTGATGCCATAAATCGTATAATGCCAGACGATGTTGTTTGTGAAGACGAAGCTAAAGTTGATGATACTATACCTTCTCCCTCTGATGTCGGGAATCGTATAATGCCTGATGATGCTGTTTGTGAAGACGAAGCTAAAGTTGATGATCCTATAGCTTCTCCCTCTGATGCAGTAAATTGTATAATGCCCGATGATGCTGTTTGTGAAGACGAAGCTAAAGTTGGTGATTCTAGTGTAAGTACAACCAGCCCTGGAGTAGTTACAGAGGAAAATTTTACAAATCCCACAGAAAAGTCCCCTGCAGTTGCAGTTATTCCCTCTGAATCTGTTGAGAATATAATCCATGAAGAGAGAAATTTGGATTACAGTGGTGGAAGTGGAGTGATCCACAGTTGTGACGAGAACTCCGAAGTGATGGTCGCCTCTGCGAATGATGGAAAAGTTGAGGATACCAATGCTAGAAATTCTGCTGGAGACCCATCTGACGTTCACTCTCGGTCGTTACCGGTGGAGGAGGGTAATAGCATTTTGAAACTGTCTGATAGTTTAGTTGCCGGGCCTCCAGATTGCTCCGTTGATACAAATAGTCAAACTGATAGCGTGGAGGCAAATTGGGGATCTGTTTCAGGTATGTTTCTAGATTTATGCTTTACTCCTTTATGCAGTAGAGATTTTACTGAATGAGTTCCCCCTTAAGTTTATCATGTGATTAGATCCAGAAGCTTAGTGAAGGGATTTGTGGGGACCAGATATTGTTGGGAACTGGTCAAAGTCCTTACATATGTCCAACCTGTAGTTTGTCCACGACCCCCCGCTCTATAGCTCAGGGTACATACATGGCAGTAACTGTATCGAATAACCGATTTGGGGAGTTCAACCCCAGCTGTACCCAATTATTAGGTGTGGCTTTGGACACCACACTGACCGAGTCCCGGTATCATGTTCTTGTTGCAAGGCTTTGATTTATTTGATCGGTTCATAGCAGTTATTTTATTTCATACAAGTACCCTTAACATCAATGTTTATATCCTCCAATTCATTGCAACTTTTATGAATGTTACACGAGTATCTCTTTTCTCCACATTGTTTAGGAAATAGTGGGTTCCTCGGAAAATGTTAGATTAAGTTCTTCTCCGTATTAGTTGGATTAACTCATTCAGAAATATCATAACAGGACAAAAAGAAAAGTAACTAAACAAATAGTAAATCTGTTTGATTGATTTATTTGTTTCAGATGGAACGGCGCTTTCCTTTAAAGATTTGAGTGATGTACAAGGAACTACTACCCCGGTATCAATGGAGGCAGCACAAGGAACTGACCCACAGAAAATTAGCACTGACAGATTTGAGCCACCTTCTATCACATCCTTGGTCAAATCCACAAATGAACCAGACCTAAAATCTGCTTCTGAAATCCAGTCGCTAACTACTCAAGGGGAGAAGAAGGATGAAAGTGCAAAGTTGAGTTCGGAGTCTGGGAAAGCACACAGTACTTCATTAAGAAGTCTCCTTGGGTCAATAGTCGAAAGCAAAAAGAAGACCTTGAATTCTACAACTGCCACAGAATCTGCTATGAAAGCCAACCAACAGAAGGAATGGGATTCCCCAGCAAGGCTTCCAGTGACCATGCATAGAGAAAAGAGGAAAATGAAGCAATGGGTACCATTCATGTGCTGCTCGTCTGCTGTCGATTTGAAAACTCAATCATAGTTTCAAACTTCTCTGGTTTAGGTTAAGATAGATATACTAGTTCATAGATTCAGGTGTGTGAAGTTTGATTTTACTACTTTTCCATGTAGAAATTGTGCAGGTTTGGAATAGGTTTTTTCAGTTTTGGACCATAGTTTTGTGTGGTTATACAGCTATATGTGAGCTCTTCTGTTCTATTGGTTAATTTTGTGTGACAATAAGCAAATTCTGTTGATATCTTTTGTTTTTAAATGAATTTCTGGCTTCTTTTCTTACAGATTTATCTGCTCCTGTTTCTTTATTTTGATACATACATTTTCTAACCCTTTATTATAGAGTCTACGACTACTTTGCCTTGCCTCTTCTGGTCAGGTTGTGCAGTCGGTTGTTTGCAGGAGAAATTATTGATAACCTCAGTGAGCAAGGGGGGCTGTACAGAAACTCTGGATGTCTGTAAAAAAAAACTTCCAATAACTGGTAGTCTTTCAAGCAGAAGACTTGAAAAGCAGGAACCTACCGCAAGATGCATTCTGCACTTTTTACTCTCTTTTGGAAAGGCTTTAACTTATTAGGAAAGCTGGGAACGATTTGACATTAAACCGTGGTCTTTTCTCCCCTCTCTCTCCTCGACCCTCACAGACTACCCAGATGCGCAGTTGCCCTCCCGGAACTTGGAGGAAAGCGAGCTAAATCGTCTCGCCAAAGCGAGGGAAAGTTCATCCTTTCACTTTTAGCTAGATACTTTCCCTCGCTTTTAGTTTGACCTTTTTTAAGTTACACCTGTTACGTTGGTGCTCTATTTCTTATCACACTCCGCTTACACTCCTCATTCTCTTGTTTTTAATCACTTTTAGCCATTGGGATTTTTCTCTATATAACACCATTGTAACCCTTCACAACCTTATTGAAAAGATGAGGGTACCGAGTACACCACCAATCTTTTATTTTAGCCCACCAATAAGTCAAACCTTGAACGGTTCCTGTACTCAAGAACAAGATCTCCTTCAGATCCGATTGATCCACACAAGGGAGTCAATACAAGAATCCGAAATGCTATGTCAACAACCAAGTACGATACTTTAATTATAAATGACAAGTCAAATATAACGCGGAAATAAAGTAAAGTACACACAAGATTTTTGTTAGCGAGGAAACTACAAACTCATAGAAAAACCCCGGGACCTCGTCCAGTTTGAATACTCTTAAGCCGCCAACACACCTACTCTCAGACTTCGGACTAGCTGGTGCAACAATATGACCCTGATACGACTATTGGTCACAAAGTGTTCCCCTCAGTATCCTACGCCTCAACCACATCAAGGTGGTCACGCACATGTACTCCCTTACGCAAACACACGTCATTTACTGTCTTACGCAAGAGTTGCCTTACAGCCCGTCGCGAGGACTATCGCTACCCGACCTCCAATCGAACGATTACAACCTTAGTGGACAACAACCAAATAGCGGCAGGTCAAATCGCTAGATGATATCCTTAGTAACTAACAGATATTTCACCGAAGTCGTTTTACACCAAGAGCGAGGATATTTAAGTTTACTTGGTAATAAACTCCTCGAGATATCGATCAAGGTTTCAAAATCAAAACTCTCGAAAGAGCAACCTTGTCGTCCCAGTTGGAATTAAGCAGATAGCCGTAGCAAGTACGATATGATATGACCGTGAAGAATAATGTACCTGCAAAGGAGTTGAATAAATGTAATACATGCTACAATTTGAACCATTGTAGTAGAATGAGCGGATGTTTTATAATAACCATGTTTGTATGACTTACTATTTATAGCAAACAATTTGAACCAAGTAGTCGTTGTACCCGAGAAACCCTTGCCGCAGAATGATAGATCCGTTGGGATTTTGAATTTCAATGGGTGAGATTTTAAGCGATATAAACTATGTCGCTCAGCGATATAGACTATTTCGCCTAGGATAAACTTTCTATCGCTTAAATCTTAGCCATTAATATTAAAAAAACCAATGGTATTTTGTTGAAAACTTATTTGTTTTGTATCGGTTTTCTAGATTTGCTATTGCCATTATCTCATCCGTTCACTGTTACATTCTATTTATATTGTTGTTTTCAATTATCCACATTATCATCGTACTATTTCCTTATCATTGTATTGTACTAAAAATCTGAGTTTTGGTTTTTATGTTGTGAAAAAAATTGGCCATTTTTCCTATAAATTACTTGTGTACGAACATGGAGTTTTAGAAAACATACAATTTCAAAATAAATACCATGTCTAGATTTTTTGAAGTTGATCTAGACATTCATTTGGTTTCATGTTTTTGCAGAATCTGGGACTCGCCTGTAACTCGCAACAACATAGATTATCTAAATTTTTGCCGAGTGTGTTACGTGAATATTCCCGCGTTGCCGGCGATGAATAAGTACGTACAACACAAGAACTAAAATCTCGGGTAAAACGTCTTCAGTGGAGGTGCAGACAATTTAGAAAGCATTATGGAGATAGTATGAGACCTATTGTGGTTTGCCCCGTTTTTATGTATGCTTTGAACAATGATGTTAATTTCTTTATGGATCAGTTAACTATTTATGAGATGTTGGGTGATCGTATGTGAAATGCCAAAGCGAATAACTACGATCAAACTAAAAAAGTACTTAAATTTCATTCACTTAAATAAATGTAATACATCCGCACATTCTACTACTATGGTTTTATAATAACCTTGTTCTGAAAACCATAAATGAGTTTTGTTGCTGTTTGCAATTGAAATTACAGGGTTCTTTTAAACTCAATCGTTATCTCATCCCACTATGCCTTTTTGGCTTGAGGAGTTGAACTTGAACCTCCCTGTTCCATCTTTATCCTCCGAACTGGACATTTGTTAGTGATACAGGTGTATCCTTATTGTTTTAGGAACTTAGTTAACCTCAAGTTAATTGAGGGAAGAACTCTATTTAGGAAAGGAATTCCAAAAAGAGAAGGATTCTTTTAAGGAAGGAATCCTAGACAAGGTAGTATTCCTAAATAAGGAAATACTCCTAAATAAGGAAATACTCCTAGATAAGGAAATATTCCTTAATAAGGAAACATATTCCTAAGAGGTTTGAGACAACCAAATCACTATAAATAGGGGTGCTTAGTTCATAACTAAGACACTCAGATTTCCCGAGAAAGAATTTCTAGTCACTCTTCTAGCAAATCTAGAGAGGAAGCTTGTGAGGTAATCACCAGAGGTGTTGCAAAAGCAAGCTTAGCAAACAATTTAGGGTTTAAATTGTTTAGAGAGATTGTGAGCGTGAAATAGAGAATTGTAATTGTTTTCTTGCTCATAATCTAGAGAAGATAGTTTCTTCGAATTTGTTCTCGTATTTTCCTGTTTTCGTCTATTGTAATTTTGAATTCCGCCCTAATAACTCTAGTCATCAAGAGTACGGAGATCATACGTATCAAGTTGGTATTAGAGCGGGTTAGCTTCTTTTAGGGAAGATTACTGTGGTTAATGGTCTTCACTAGATCTCTCTACATACAAATTGGTGAGTTACTCGAAAAGCAAGAATACGTAACAAGAACAAGAGGATCGTGATATTGTCTAAGTTAGGTAAGGAACGATTGAAGAGGGAAGGTATGAAGTTGAAGCCATTGAGATATGAACGGTTTTGTATACTAATTCAGATTGGTGCCGATGTCTTTCGTCTTGATTTACCACCTTGCCTGGGAAAGTACTCGATTAATATACTTGAAATTGTTTGAGCCGCGTGTTGAAGACTTTTGGTTTGTTCGAGAAGAATCACTCAAGGAAGATTGCATTAAGGAGCGAATAGTGACCAAGACAAGTCAAGGGGAGAAGCAGACTTTCCTAGTTAGATATCAAGGTCAAGTTCCAAGCAAAGCGAGATGGTTCAAGTGGGAGATAGGGACTCACGAGTTCTCTAATCTCAAGATCTAATTTTCACATGAGTTCAAGTTCTTAAAGGGGGGCCCCATGATACAGGTGTATCCCTATTGCTTTAGGAACTTAGTTAACCTCAAGTTAATTGAGGGAAGAACTCTATTTAGGAAAGGAATTCAAAATAGAGAAGGATTCTTTTAAGGAAGGAATCCTAGACAAGGTAGTATTCCTAAATAAGGAAATACTCCTAGATAAGGAAATATATTCCTAAGAGGTTTGAGATAACCAAACCACTATAAATAGGGGTGCTTAGTTCATAACTAAGACACTCAGATATCTCGAGAGAGATTTGTAGTCACTCTTCTAGTAAATCTAGAGAGGAAGCTTGTGAGGTAATCACCAGAGGTGTTGCAAAAGAAAGCTTAGCAAACAATTTAGGGTTTAAATTGTTTAGAGAGATTGTGAGCGTGAAAGAGAGAATTGTAATTTTTTTCTTGCTCGAGAAGATAGTTTCTTCGAATTTGTTCTCGTGTTTTCCTATTTTCGTCTATTGTTATTTTGAATTCCGCCCTAATAACTCTAGTCATCAAGAGTACGGAGATCATACGTATCAGTTAGACCAGTGATCATTCTCTCCACATGTGTAACAACTATGATTCTTATACTGCTTTGGAGATCCGAAGTCATAAGAATTGGCCAGCCTTCCGTGAGCAATTGCTGAATCTAACCATTCGAAGGCTCCACATTCATGTTTTTGGCACTTCAGAAACAACCGGCCTGAATTCTTGTTCGTGTTCGACTCAATGATTTTGCGAAACCCATCACAGTTTAGGTTGGTACATGCCGAGTAGAGAATGGACATGGAGTTGTGATCTTCGGATCCACAAATACTACAGTTGATGATAGCAGAGCACTACAATAAAAAAAAACATTTGTTGTTATTTGTAATTACTAAAGATCAAAAGAAAAATTAAGAAAAAGGAAGAAAGACGGTAAACCTTAGAGCATTCCATTTTCCTTATATTTTTGTTGATATGTTGATACAAATCCTCTTAACCTTGGCTGTATTTATAGATTGAAATTTAGCCGTTATTATACGTGATCCACAAATCACCTTATCCTTATCTACATCTAGGGGAATTTTCTTCCCAAAACCTTATCCCATAGTGTCCAAAAATAAGAGAGGAGGGAAGACAATTAAGTAATTGAAATAAAACACATAATGGCTTTCTAAAAGGCTAATAAGCGGTAGTTAATAAACAAACTGAGATACATTAATATTGCTAACTTCGTTACAATACACACGCCTAAAAACATTAACAAATAAAGGTACTTGAAAACAAACAACACAACCTAATGAAGAAACAAAATAAAAAACATACAACAAAACATTAATACGTGAAACAACATTATATCTTTCACTCTCTTACAAACTTCAATTTCCATTAGCATAGAATTCATCTTGCCCATCCAAGTCGTCCTCAGGGTCTTCTTCTTCTTCGGGTCCATCAAGCTCCATTACATTGTACTCATCCACATATGTTGCCAATCATCCGATAACGGGTGAACGTCTCTGGGGTTGTCCATTGGATCAGGTTCAACTCCACCATCATCTTGAGCATGTCGATAATGTCGATCCCAAAGGTGTACTACTAGGTCCCTCCGTAGTCTTTCCCAAGCATGTTGGTCGTGAAGATTTTGAATACTAAGCGTGTTGTACTCTATAGGTTGTTGCATATGTTCTTCCGTGTTGAGCCCCCAGTCTTCCGCACGATATTCATTATCAACCACCATGTTATGCATTACTATACAACCTCTTACGATGAACTTCATCATCGACCTCCTACGAAAAGTGCATGGTTTGTCAAGAACCTGGAACTTCGACTTCAGGGTACCAAAGGCTCTTTCAACATCCTTTCTCTTTGCCTCCTGGTAGTTGTTGAATAGTGCTTTTCTGGGGTTCCTCGAACTGTCCTTAAATGCTGCCACAAGGACGCTATACTTAAGGTATATACCACCAGCCAAGAAGTAACCATGGTTATATCTTGCACCATTGACCACATAATTGCAGGTTGGCGAAAGACCATATGTAACCTTATCAAACACGTCAGATCCGTTAAGGATGTTGATGTCGTTGTTTGACCCCGGTTTTCCAAAATACCCATGCCAAAACCATCTATCATAAGATGCAACGACCTCTAAGATAACGGTAGCAGACTTGTGGTGTCCGGAGTAATGGTTACCAGTCGCATAGGTGGGACATTGCCTCCATCTCCAATGCATGCAATCTATAGATCCTAGCATTCTGGGAAAACCACGAGCAGCATTCTCATTGAGTAATCTTTTGGTGTCATCCTCCGTCGGAACACGCATGTATCTTGCATTAAATGCATATGGTAGTGCATTTAAAAACATTTCAAAATACGTCTAGATGGTTCAAGCACCCATTGCACAGTAGTCGTCGATGTTATTCGCAGAACAACCCTTCCACAACATCTTCATTGATGCGATCATTTTCATGTGTGGTGAGTGTTCAAGAATTCCAGCCGCATCTGCCCTTTGAAGGAACCTTGATTCCACCTCACAAACTCAGCTCAAAATACGAAGAAGTAGGGGACGATACATGCCAAACCGATAGTGAAAATTTTTAGGGCCATATACACAATCATGGTCGACGTATTCATGCGTCATCTTAGCGTCAGCTTTCATCCTTAGTCTGAAGGTTCTTTGTCTACCCATTACATCCTTTGGAAGTGGTGTCGAAGTTCATGTTGGTGCTGCATAAACTTTTGGTACCTCACAACGTTGTTGCGGGAGCTATCACCATCATCCTCAACAAACCTTGCGCCCGTCTTGAAACTCATAATTCTCTTCAATAATTCATTGAAACCTAATTTATGAAACAACAATCTAAGTTAGATAAAGAAAAAACATTGTGAATGAAACCCGAATGATAAAGTTAAATATGAAGCATACATATATCACTATAAATATGAAAAACATGGAGATATGAAACATTAATTTCATTACAAACAAAGTTTAATGTACTTAATTAAAGAGATGGATGAGAGTGTATTGTACTCGTACTGGATGAGAAACGAAAGGATGGGGTATACACAAGATAGATAATGTTGGGTATATATAGGAAATCCAGGCAAGGAAACCTATATTGCTAAGACTTATTTGGCCAGTCAAGTGATATAGTTTATATCGCTTTCTGTGAGCGAGATACTTTATCTCGCTGAGCGAGATAGATTCCATCGCTTTC
>JAJJMA010094163.1:16370-49884 GCA_023529015.1 Papaver nudicaule
CTTGACCTATTTATATAAGGGAAATTCCTATGGGGTGAACAAATCCAGGATTTGTCAAAATGGCCTGGCAAACCAACAGGCGTATTGGTTTGCCTGGTGAGACACAACTGGCGTCGAGTGGCGCCTGTTACACTGAGCGGCACAAGTTATGCCGCCAGTATATTTTTTGTCGGCTCCAAAACCCCTATAAATAGATGTCATTTCGAATTCGTTAGTCACACTCTCATATCAAAATCCATTTCTTTTATCCATAATGTCTGTTCCTTCATCGTCTTCTCAGCCTCTTCCTTCTCGAAAGGGAAAACACTCAGTTGAAGAAATATTATTTTTGAGTCAGCGTCCACCAAAGGAAATCAACTCAACACCTACCCATTCGGGTTCTCCTCCTCCTGCCGCGCCAAACTACATTTTACCTGGTACTCCCCCACCATCTCCTCCTCCTGCCATGCCAAACTTCGTTTTACTAGGTACTCCTCCAGCATCTCCTTCTCGCAGATTTATCGGCACATGAATGAGAAGATAGAAGATGAATACTTTAATGATTACTCTCCATCTCAAAAATCCTTATCTCCCCCCGGTTATATAAGAAATCGAGTTATGTTCCATTTATGTGGGGTGAAGATCGTTGTTTTTGTAGATATCTTACGTTGTACTATCCAAAACAAGATGAAATCAAACAAAGTCGTATTAGGGTGAGTTGGTCAATATTATGGAGTTATGTCAAAGAAGACTTCGACAGTGAAACACCCAAACCCCTACTTGTGCGAGATGTAAATGCGTTGTCGGCGCGATGGAGGATCCTATACAAAAATCTCGATGAATTTATGCACTTGGGGAGATTGATCCGAGGTCGACTTGAGGAAGATACCGATGATGAGATTCCAGTAAGGACTTTGAAATAATGGAAAGGAAAGGACCTCGAGTACGAACAACATTACCATCTCCTCAAGACTTTTCTCGCAACCCTTTATGCGTCTCGAGTTAAGATCTAAAAGTTCATAGTATACTTTATTTCAAATAAAGTCTCTTTCCTATGGAGAGTGGTAAAAAGGGGAGTCCGCTATCCCAGGCTAAGAAAGTCATTTATCTTTAGTAAATGTCGAACGCGTGCACTTGCTGCCGAGGTGGTGCAAATACAAAGGCAATAGCTACATGCGTTCGACCTTTACCAAAGATCGAACTGATTTTCTAGTCCGCCTAGGCTAGCAGACAACTCTTTTTACAACTCCCAGTAGGAAAGAAAATAGATTTAAACGAACTAGAATAATGCAATGAACTAGTGTTAGATTCCGATGTAATGCAAATTAAATTTTTAGTAATTGTTTTTACGGTTTAACAGGATTCTCGTCCAACACAAAACTTATTTAAAATCTAGCTCGCATTCCTTTAAACCAATAGGCGACCCCATTGGACGAGTTGGGTCTCGTGTGAGGGCTTACTAGTGAACTACCCACAAAACTATTACAACGACTTTCTATTCTTCATCTTCTGAGTCATCATCAGAAAAGCGACCGTTTGGAGGATCTTGAAGACCCACTTCTGGGTCCATCCAAGGTAACAATTCCATGAAGATAAGATAGCAGTTATAGTATTTTAACGACTTACCATGCTTAGAAAAATAAGTGTCCCCTGCCATAGTCTCGACATTGGCTCTTGTGAGTTGTCCTGCCCCAGTTTGGTACAAAGTTCTCTGAAAAGCAATGTACTCCCTAACCGTTTTTTGAATTAATTGAACCCGTTTCTTGATTGCTTGTAAAGTTCTTCGATTGGCATTTCCGTTGAGCATATTCAACCTTGTTCTTATCACTCGGATCCACATCTGTCCTGCAGTAACGCAGAGAGTTCTAATATCTCTCCGTATATAGATGAAAGTCAACTTCTAATTATTGTTGCATTTTCATCCTCAATGTACCTAACCATGATTAAACACTAGCACTCTGGAAATAGATGAATGGAATAGACTTGAGAAGGATAGAGATATGGCTGAGAAAAGCAAATGTGGGTTTGTTTTAATGGAGAATACTAATGTTTTTATTGTCGATTCACGTTAAAGACCAAACCAAAGTTATTACGGTCGATTCACTATCCACAAAAAAACCTATCCAAATGATTTAGGGAAGTTCATGTATATTTGACAAATTTTTAGTATGAAGATGTGGGTGTGAGTTTGGGGTTTTATAGGAGATTTTGGAGACGTCAGTTATACCGGTCGGCACAACTTTGTGCCGTCGGCGGTATAACTGATACCGAGTGGCACTAATTACGTCGTAAAAAACTTTTACCATCGTAGCAAAAGCCCTTTGTCCATCCACCTGGACAGGTAAACCCAAAGGAATATTGATTCCATAGGAATTGCCCTAAGGAAATTGAACAAAAACCCCTCTTTTTAATGGGCCTTCGTAATTACCCTTTGTAAGGTTAAATTTTAGGTGGACCGGTTTCTAGAATGAAATCCAAAAAGCATTAATACCTATTTTACCCTCTGGACTATACATGATTTACCTTTCCGTCAAAACCAGAGAGATATCTTCGTTGAAGAACCGGCAACACCAGAGGAAATCAATTTTTTATTCATCAGCGGTAGAAATTAAAAGTTCATCTTCTTCATCATCTTTTTCTTCTTCTCGTTTTATCAGTCATTTGAATATCAAAACAGATCAAACTTTAAAATCAAAATAGATCGAGAGAACATAGTCTATAATTCAAAAGAACATAGTCTATAATCTAAGGTCGAAGCTTATTGTACACGTATGAGTGCTTCCAATTAGAGTTCAAAGGATGATACCAATGTTCTAAGACTCAAAGAACTTTGTCAATAGATTTTACTTATGAAGATCGATACATAATGTCACCGACTCTTATAATGATAGATTGGTAAAACACGTATTCGAGGAATAATCCTTATTAACCTTTTCAGAGAGGACGTAATTAATGATATCAATGTGTAAGCCCCGGTCTTCGATCTTCAAAGGCATTTAATTCAACACCTAATTGATCCTAGTCAAAGAATGACATTAGCAGATTAAATCAAGGATTGTGTTTTGGCATCTAAGCTTGACAATTGATCACTTGACATACCAACGCCAGTGGTTTTGACCGAGCGGTGCACTAACAGTTGGTAGTCCATATTTTTGCTGCAAAATATGGATGCATATAAATATTTTCTGGTTTGGAAGCATACCATCCCTCAAAAGTTCGTTAAGTGCAAAATACCTATGATAATACTTTGTTTTAATTTCTTTAATGTGCAACATAATGTTTATTTATTAATAGGTACACATCACAGCACATCACAACACAACTCAACTCAACACGTACACAAAACACAACACAATTACGTATCAATAGTGTTGTTTCGTGTGATCACCATTTATCAATGTTTTTTGTTGTAATGGAAATGGTTTGAATTAAAATATACTTAAACATTAAATGTCTAAAATTTATGGAATAATTTAAATTATACAAATGTATAACGTTGGAAATGTGTTTAAAGAGAATAAAACAACTGAGACATCTCCGACTCCATGATTAAAAAACTGTGAGTATGAGTACTGTCATTATGCAATTGCATGGTGTTTGAATGAATAAATGATAATTTTCTTTGACATATTGGAAAACAAAACATTTGATGGTATTGATAACGAGGTTAGCGTACAACGATTCCATATTATATATATAAAAAAATGTTAAGTCTATTAAAAGATTTTTATTAATGTTATTTACGTAATATTTTTTTATCGTGTGCCTCTACCTACATAAAACTCTAGATCCTCCTCTGAGGCTAACAAACTCGATTGGATCCATAAAAGAATAAGAAACAAACTAATAAGCCACTCTTTTTAGCCAAGATTTAGGCTATATGTCGAATGATTATTTACCCACTGAAGAAGAAAAACTACCTTACATATCCCAAACCTCCAAGAATATGACAAATCAGGTCACTAGGGTGTATAAGAATTTAGTCTCCACTACCATGTAACTGAGGTAATTCTCAGGGAGACTAATATCTCCCCACTTATGGTTATCTAGTCGTTTCCTCAACTTATTGACATAAGTGTTCTTCTTAGGATCCTCCATATTCATATATCTAGCAGTAACTTCTTGAGTATTAAAAAACTGTACGTTGTTTGGAAGCTCAATGCCATAGTGCTCCCTAGAGATTAACCTAACACAATTTTTTCTCATGTTGATCCCATATATCATATTAATTGGCCGGTTCATAATAAAATTTAAGAGACTTGGGGGAATTGCCTATAAAGCAAGAGATGGAAAATCATGCATCTGTTACCATACGAAATTGTCAAGAAATAAGCAGCAGCTTCATAAATATCCGGCCATAAAAAATCCAATCCGGCATCTTCGACTAACCGGTCCCCAAGACACGAATCATCTTAAGTAGTTATAATTTCCATATTTGACGAATTGATGGCATTAAAGAAACGGACTAAGTACTTTGTGGAGTTTCTCAGTGGTGAATCTTCAGCATTGATGATACAAACGTTAAAATCATCTTTGACTACCGTTGGTTTGCGTTTTGGGAACACCATTCTTTTTCTTCTTTTTTTGTACGTAGTTTGAATGAACCAGAACCTTTACTTTCCTTACAAACGAAACCCTAGAAACCCACAATTAATCTGCTGACGACAACCTACAAATCAAAAAGTAAATTAACCTAAACAAAGAAAAAGGACTTTTTCTTGAACTATGTATCGTGGAGAAAGTGAGGGCATAAAATCCTCTGTGACCATTTTGTGTGTGTCCTCTTGTCTCACCATTCACACACCCCCACGTGTTCATGATACTTTATCTTTTACACCCACGTATGTGGAATAATCCTAATTCAGTCCCTTCCCATCTCTCTTCTTCCTCAGTGGGAAAAAAAAAAAAAAAAACAGTCCAGACTTCAGATATTACAAAACCACATTTTTCTTTTGGGGGTTTAATTTATTTTTCTTTCATTAGAAATTAAATCAAAATCATAGTGATTATAATTATTAAGGTACTCTGAAGACAAGAAAATACGGATATGAGCTTATAAATCGAGCCCTTCATTTTCATTATCAATAGATTCAACAATGGATCTGTAACAAGTGAGTTAACACCTGAATCTATTATCGATGGATCATATCAATAGATTCAACACGATCTCTTAAACTTATTCTATCTAGTGTTGATGGTGGGTTATACGGAAGTTTTTGTTCTGTGGTTCGGAAAATCATGTTCCTTCAACTTGTGGGTTATAGAAGATGAATGAAACAGAGATAAGTAGAGAGATAGTAATGAAACCCACCGGTAATCAAACGCACATGAACATTTCAATACAATTAGTTTTGATAAGTTTTACGTCCCTCCCGATCCGGATATGGGTCATTTTTTGGATTATAGAACTACTTTATACATATTGAAGGAACTCAAGAAGATGATTATGATGATTTTTTTGAGCCAAAACCGGAGGATGACTACATGGAAGAAGAACCCATCGTTGATGATACCCAGGTATGCTTATATCTCTTGTCGTAATTCGTTTTCATAGCTTGAATAAAAAAAATTGTGATTTTTCAACCATTTTCGTCCGACAGAAGCATGTTCGGCTTATAAAACTTTAAGCCGAACCACTGTCGGTAGAACAACTCGGATGAAAAATTATGAGACGAACCATATTAGTGTATATGAGGAGGAAACTTGTTCGGCTTATTCGTGTTTTTTATTTTTCTGTTTAAGCCGAACCTAAGGATTGGAAAATGGCAGTACTGCTCCTTGGTTCTGCTCAATTTTTATCAAAACTGTTTTAGCTGAACCACGTTTCACAAAAAAAAAGTCGAACCACATGAGTGAATTCGGCTTGTTTCTATGTTTACACACATGAGCCGAACCCTTGTTTTTCATGGTTCGGCTTGTTTTTGTGTTTACCTGGATAAGCTCAACCAGTTTATTTTCCACATAATTCTCTTCTAACCTTCATTTTCTTTAGATTGTACCCATAGTAGAGGATCCATCCTTTCAAGATCAGCCGGATACCGTTCAAACCATCCACGAAGATTGTAGAGATCATTTTTTGGTGGGTCTTGAAATGTTAGGTAACCAATACTATTATTGCCTATTTTATTAAGTTAATTGTATTCCAAATGTCTTACCATAAATCTTAAAACTGTGATAATGTAGAATTGGAATACAAGGGATGAATTGCATGACAATGGGCCGAGGATCACCCGAAGAAATAAATGGCGTCCTTGTTATTGGTAGAGAAAGCTATCAAAGGCGGTTGGTGATGAGATGTGAGAGAAACGGTGTTTAAAGAGATCAACGGGGTAAGAATCGTGTATATGAAAGGAAGACAACAAGGGTGTACAAGTCCAAAACAATGAAATATAATTGCCCCTTCAAGCTAGTTTTCAATCTTTGGAAGTTTGACACCAAATGGACGATGAATGAAGTAATGGATTGTCGGCATAACCATAAATGTCCACATGATCTCTACGGAAACCCTGACGCTGGAAGGCTTAAACCCAAAGAAGTTGTGGAAGTTAAAAACTTGTTGGATGCACGTGTTCCGGTTGCTAGAATTGTTGCCAAGTTAAAGAAGGCCGATCCGGCAAACAAGTCAACGCGGAGAACCATATACAACGCAAATAAAACTTTCAAGAGGTGTGAAACTGAAGATAGAAGTGTGATGCAACAATTGATGTTTTTGGCAATGAAAAATGGTTACACGTATGACAAGCTATTGAATGAGAAGAACCAAGTTTCTCACCTATTTCTTGCACATCCGGAATGCTTCAAAATTGGCTTTATGCTTCCCAGAAGTTGTTCTTATGGACTATACTTACAAAACCAATAAGTGCAAGACGCCATTGTTGGGCATATGTCAACGAAGGCAACATTCACTGCGGCCTTTATTTTCTTGAGAGACGAGAAGAAAAAAAGTTATAAATGGGTGTTAGAGAAATGCAAGGAACTTATCTATGGGACAAATGGTATCCAAAGGTGGTGGTAGCCGACCAAGAAGAAGCATTAATGTGGGCTATACGTAAGGTATTTCCCGATGCCATCAACTTTCTTTGTACGTTTCATATATGGACAAATATTGTGAAGAAGTGTCAATTGATGATTCAACCTATTAAGAAGCAAGTCGAATTAGAGAAGATTGATAGATTACCAAATGAAGAGCACGATGATAAAAGTAAAGAGTTTTTAGCGAGGTATAATTTCAAAGGAAGCAATCATTCAGCAATGCATGGGATGCTTTGGTTTGGTCAATTACGCCGGAAGTGTATAACCATAATTTAAAAGAGTTTGTTGCTCATTGGAAGAAAGATTTCCCGTTGGTCGTTGAATATTTGGAGAAACAATGGTTGAACCGTCATTACTTTAGATTCGTATATGCTTATACAAACCAACACAAACACTTTGATAACCAAGCTACAAGTATCGTGGAGTCATTTCACGCTCGGTTTAAAGGTAATATTTTTGGGGTTTGTGACACATTCTTCACCGTCTTCGAAGCGATGAATGCGTATTTCATTGATGATATCGTTAGAATCAAGACTCAATTCGAATTTAGTTTTCAAAATAGGCATACTTCTTTTTGGCAAATTCCATGGGTCAGGGGATTACATTTCGACGTCACTCATTTGTGCATTGAAAAGTTGCAAGCGAAAGCGAAAGTGTTGAAAAAGTTTCAAAGTAAACCGAGGGACAATTGTGATTGTAAAATGAGGACATTGATGGGGCTTTCTGAAAAAGAAGGGGTACCGAAATACTACCAACTTTTTGTTTTGGCTCGTGAGTCTTATGGTTGAAGTATGGACGATCTAAAAAATCAATATCCACACTTATAACTGGAGTTGTTAAACCTCGACAAAGAGTACTTTGGAGTCAACTTCACAGTTATGCAATAACGTACTACTTGGTGCTTTAATTATAAATCAGAGTTATAATGCGGAAAGTAAAAGCACACAAGACACCAAACGTTTTTTTAACGAGGAAACTACCTTGCAGAAAAACCTCGGGACCTCGTCCAGTTTGAACACCGCCCAGTACAAACTGACTACAAACACTAGCCTACTATAAGACTTCGGTCTGGGATGTAGCAGAGACCAACTCAAGCCCTCCAAGCGAATTGGCTACTGTCGCCTTCCTTACGTCTCTGGATCCCCCACAGATCGTCACGCACTTGATTTCCCTAGCTGACGTCCGTTACAGGCCTAGGAGTTGCTTTGACCGATGCCAAAGGCTTGTGTCAGCAATACTGGCTTTTCAACCAAACTGTTGACGTATGGTGTAACTGTCCTCTATCAGTTTACCATACACAAGATGAATTCCTTCGGATTGTTAAATCCAGGTCATACGGAAATCTACTTCTTGAATCGGGGCTGACACGCAAACCAAGTAAGCAATTACCAATTCGAATCTACCTCAGTTATACACGAAGAACCACTCAAGGAACTTATATAACTGGAGCCAACTAGGTCTTACAACACCGAGTGCAGCCGTGCGTTGCTACCTTTCCAACCTTGTTGAGTAACGTATCAGTTCTTGAATAGCCGTATATCAGAAGAGACGGACTTTAGAATAGACAAGAACGTGATCAGGTTACTAAGGTTACAGGTTAATCCGATTTCAACCAAAGATGGTTTCAATCTCCTACCCGTGCTTCCCAACTCTCAAGAGAAGTCTTTATAGTCGTAGGGAGTTCCCAGAGGAGCTGCAACCTATAGAGGATGACTATACCACAACAAGCATTCACCGAAGTGAAAAGAGTTTACGCTACCTTCCCTAAGGACCTTCACGTATGCTTGATGCTTTCGGAATTTGTCCGCATACACCTCTATTTATAGCACTCAATAAGATAGGTTGCTTTGGAATTAAGCAATCAATTACTTGTCCCACAAGTTAAGGAAACCCTAAACTTGCCAACCAAGTAATAGAGATTAATCTCAATTGGAATTCTTTTTAGAATTATCTGCCAAGTGTTTGTTGGCTCAAAAACACTTCAAGATAGAAATCCAACAGACCAGAGATAATCTTATCTTATTGACTCATTGAGGATCGTTAGATGGAACACAAAAGGTATTTATGTTTTACACAAGTCCATCTAAGAGATAAAGGAGTTTTGGAATTTGACTCAGGGTGAAATTCTAGGAGAATATTCACTAAATCCGACACCAGTAAGATAGCTACCGTCAGGTTCACGTACTGGTACGTGAACAAAATAGCCATCTCGAACTCAGGGAATTTCCGAGTGTCTGGTACGCAAACCGGTTCGTGAACCGTGCGCCTGTCAGATTTCATCAAATATGGATTCCGCTGGAAGTACTGGGCTGAGACAGAACTTAGACGTGAGAACGTCCTCAGCTGTGATCCATGGACTCTTTGCTCAAGAGTACTCCTTTAGATTCATCCATATCCAACTAACAGTTTGCAAGCAAACCATTGCAATGGACACATGGCGTCGAATCTATCTCATACATTCTTGTACTCACAGTATTTGTGGGATCAAACACTGGTCATGACACAAGGCCACGTTACACAAGAATACGATCTCAATCGCTATTATCACTACTAAAGTAGTCGACTATATTTCGAAAGAAAAGAGAAAGTAGAATAGAAGAATATCCATAAAGTCATAACTCCTACTAACCTTTTATCGATGAAGAATAATTGATGTCTTCTTTGTCTTCACAGTCTTCGTCTTCAAGGTCTCTACTACTTTGTCTATATCCCATTTCCGAAATTTAACTCTAGTAGGCTAAATCAAGAATTGAGTTTTGACACCTAAAACTGACAACTAGCTTGACATACCAACGCTAGTGGGTTTGACCGGACAATGCCCTAACACTTTCGTGTTGACATGTTATGTCCGGCTACCTTTGGAGGATATTGATCATTTTTTGAAGCAAATGAGTTTTGAACCACCTCAAGGCAACGTAAGAGACGAATGGGCGGAACCGTTTGCTAAGAAGGACTTGGGGTTTCTATATTTGAAGAGGTATAATCAAATGACTGGTCCTCGAAGGAGAAAGCTAATGATTGATTTGAAGCCCCACTTTTCCCACACACCGAGGAAGGTGTGGAGGAACCGTTTGAAGGTAGAGAGAAGGGTAAGAAAAGTACAAAGCTACTAAGGAAGGTAAAAAGAAAACTCGCCAAGATAGTAGCAAGGGATAAGGATCTATCCGGGTTTGAACACCACCGAGCCAAGTACTTAGAGGAAATGAAGACAATGAAGAAAGCGGGAATAGAGGTATGCCAAACTCTTTCAAATAAACAAGCAAAGTTGAATAATGGAGCCTCATCAAGTGGTGTCATGCCTCTTATCGAGCCAACACCGCAATCTATCGTAAGCAATAAAGAAACCTAAAAAGACATCAACGGAGAGAAGAAGTGGGATGGCATGTTTGACTTCACAAGACCCTAAGACTACATAAGTTCGCCATGGAAGACAATGGTCAAGACACAACTCAAAACCAAGCAACAAACTAGAATGGAAGGGTACATGCAATACCTTCCCGAGTTCATCCGTCCCCACGTTATAATCATAGAGGAGGTTCCTAAAGATGGTAATTGTGGATATCATGTTGTGGAAAGTCAATTGGGTCATTTTCCTTTGGAGGCTAGACACGAGAGCAAACAATGCGCGTATATTCGCGATAAGATGTTACTAACCTTACTATACAACCGTCAATTTTACTTTAGATTTTGAGAGATGGAACAAAGGGAGAAGCCGGGTTAGTGGAAGAGTTTGACAAAATGGTAAGACGTATAAAGGGTGCTAAAAGGATTAAATGGGATATGTGGATGGAATTTCCGATTTGTGGTTTCTCATTGTGGAGACATTTCATTGCGTGGTCCAATTTTTCTCAAATGGATTGAATGAAACTTATGCACCGCTGGGATTCCTTGTGATGAAGACGTGAAGGGTAGACGACTCTTTATTGGACATGTTAACAAAAATCATTTTATCGGTCTCAAGACAAAGTTGGGTTGCCCATTACCTCCATTGTCGTATTATGCATATTATCCTCGGGTATTGAGAAACTACTCAGAGGAATGGTGTGTGGATTATCGGAAACAAATGGGTCTTTGGAGGGTCCTCACAATGTGCAAAGAACATGAATATTGTAGTTTATCCGATTTGGAAGATGACAAAGTTCAAGAAATGTACTAAATAGTAGAAAGTGATGAAGAATACGAGGAAGGTGATGAAATAGATAGAGAGAGTAATAAAGATGATGAAGAAAATGAAGAAGATATTCAAGCAAGTGTTGGAGCACTCCTATCATTGACCCTATGACTTGAAGAGATGGAAGAAGGCTTTCCGAAAGAGAGCTAAGGGATTGGACAAGAGTAGGTTCGACTGATTATGTGTTTTTTGGAACTGAGCTGAACCTACATACAGGGCATTTAAGGTGGACATGCAACGTAGTTTTCTATTTTCCAGGTTCAGCTGTAAGTTACTTTTTGGTGTCTAAGCCGAACCTATTATTTTTGAATTTCATTTAACTTGCCAAGGCCGGTATGTATGTAATGCTGCTTTTAAATTGAACTTTCAGTTTCTCTTGCATAAACTCTTAACATTAAACATTAATGGGCACCTTTAAACTTAAAAATAGCACTTTAAGAATCCCAATACTTTAACCATGATAGCGATAACATTAAAAACAAAGCTAACAAGCATCAAATTACATAAACCATGAACACCTTTTGGTATATATATCTGATGCATTAACTTAGTTAAACCCTTAGTTAAGAGATCTAATACATAAACTTAGTAAAATCTTAAGTCCACATCAAATTAATAAACCTAGTTAATTTGGCCCCCGGATCTAGGAATAATCCTCCCATCTCTGGTCATCCTGGTTCCACCAGTCACCCTGCCGATCATGTTGAAGATTGCGACACTGTTACAAAGATTACGGTGACAAGCATCATCGTCATCACTTTCGGGCTCAACAACTCTTCTTCGTCGAAGATTACAAACAGGAGGTTGTGCAAACTGATCAATCACTAGTATCATCAAGTCTTGTAGTTTTTCAGTTGATTCAAGTGAATCGGGTTCCCTATAAAAATGACAAACGTAATATACAGTTACAGGTTCGGCTTATTCGACAAAAATATAAATAGAGCCGAACCGAAGTTCTTATTCATGGCAGCAATATCGGTTGGTTCGTCTCACTCGACAAAAAAATAATATGAGCCGAACTAGTAAAAATTTAATGGCAGAAGTCTCAAGAAGTTCGACGCATAACTTAAATAACAAGAAATGGGCCGAACTTACTGCTGGTTCGGCCCATAGATCTAAAATTATTATGAGCCGAACTGTTCTTAACTGGTATTTGGTGAAAACCAGGGGTTCGACTTGGTTTTGTAACTCAAATTATAAGCCAAACCTCTTTCTGGTGCAGAAAAAAATCCAAAAATTCTCGTTTTTACCTTAGTTCGGCACTCAAACACACATAATAACTTGATCGGTTTGTGTTTAATACCTTCCAAGTAGCCTTGCCAGGCGATGGCGTTGTTGTTCTACTCTATTTGAGGCGTTTCATTCTTCGGTTTCTCTTGGTCCTTGGTTTTCAATTTTGGATTGATTAGTAGAACTCATTGTACGTTGATTGTTGTGTGTGTAATATCTCCGATAGAGTATGCTTTGCCTTGATTTCGTATTACAAGTTTTATAAGAAGATTTAGAGCTCAAGATTTATGATTTTAAGATTTGGGAGAAGAAAGTTTTGTGGTTTAATGTTTTTTTGGTAGAGAAAAAGTAGAGGAGAGGAGAGGAGTAGTAGAAGAAGAGAGAGAATAAGATTTTAAAATGATTTGTTAAGTGAAATTAATACTCCCTCCGTTCCAATTTACTTGAGGGTTTTGGTTTTGATACACTTGTTTTACACTTGCTACAATTGGTATTTTTCACATTTTTTTTAATAAAATCAATGCAATTGAGTTTGGAAATGTAACATAGAAGATATAATGCTTGGGTGTTGTTAAAAAAATTGTGAAAAAATATCAATTTTAGCAAGTGTAAAGCAAGTGTATGAAAACCAAAACCCTCAAGTAAATTGGAACGGAGGAGGTATTTGATTAGTCAATGACAATCTAGTAATACTTTAATAAGGCTAAGTCTAATGGTCATTCAACTTCTACGAAAAGCGTCGCCTAAACCCCGAATTCAACTTCTCTTTCCAGATTTTCGTAGAAGTGGAAGTTGAAATACTACTTGGGCGCTCAATGATGTAGCGCCCAAAAAGTAAACCGGCGCTCAATGATATAGCGCCCAAACGAATATTCTCACTAGATCTGATGGCTAATAACATATGTTCCAGATCTGATGGCTGAGATTATCTGGCGCTCAATGATGTAGCGTCCCAACGCTCAATGATATAGCGCCGAAGTAGAATTTAGCTGATGTGTCTAGCACTTCCCATTAGACTTGGTTTACTACTTTGCTGATGTGTCATTCAACTTTTTCGTGGATGTAGAAGTGCCATTAGACTAAGCCTAAACAAAAAGATAACTTAGTAGTTACACGATAGGGTATGTTGGTAATCTGCCAACACAAGAGCTATCACAATCACTCAAGGGTCCGGTTCTTAAAAATTACCATGCTCACTAGAAAGTGTAAGGAGAGTGTAACAGTAAATGCCTATGCCTTAGGCTGTTTACTATGGATGAGAGAGGAATCGTCCGAACAGTGTTTCTCCAGCGCCCCTCCCGGACGCCTGTTTACTATGGAGGAACCCTTAGAGCGAGGAAAGCTATCTCGCTTCACCTGAGCGAGGAAAGCTATCTCGCTTGACCGGTCAAAGGAAGTCAAAATCAAAATCTCAAAATGAAAACCAGACTTCTTTCAGCTCCAGCCAAGTTCTTTATCGCTGGTGAATCATGGATCTTATACATTCGAAGAGTTAGAGAGAGAGAGATGAGAAAAGAAAGAAAAAGAGAGATGAAAAACAGAGGTTAGAAAAAACTGAAAACCCTAGAAAATTCAATCCCCTTTCTCTTATCACTCTTCATTCAATTCTTTTCACAGATTCATTCATTTTGATCTCTTAATTCCAAACCAAATGAAGATTCCAGTATAATCTCTAAATGACAACATCATCACTAGTAGCAGCAGAGTCAGAGGTACCACTGTGGTTAAGAAACTTACCATTAGCACCAGAGTTTCACCCAACTTTAGAAGAATTCCAAGACCCAATTTCATATATACTGAAGATTGAAAAAGATGCTGCAAAATATGGAATCTGTAAGATCATACCACCAGTATCAGCCCCACCAAAGAAAACAGCAATGACACAACTCAATCGCTCTTTATCCGCAAGGAATCCAAACTCAGTCTCTAAAACTCTACCTACATTTACTACTAGGCATCAGCAGATCGGTTTCTGTCCTCGGAAACCACGGCCTATCTTGATGGTTATTCTCTGCTGTGTTTTACCTGTATCGATCAATAATAATCTTATGCTCTTGTCGTTTTTGGATACCAAACTTCTCAGAGAATCAAATGGGTTCGTCTAGTTTGGAGGAAAATGTTGCGTCTGCAAGTGCTGAGGATTGGAGAATTGCACAACAACTGCTTGTTAAAATGTCTTGTGAAAAAAAGGTCAAACTGAAAGCGAGGAAAGCTATCTCGCTTTCACCTGAGCGAGGAAAGCTATCTCGCTAAAAGTGCAAGCGAGGAAAGCTTCCTCGCTTTTTGAGCGAGACTCGCTTCCTCGCTTTCCTCCCAGTTCCGGGAGGGGCACTGCGCTTTCGCAGTGGGTGTGAGGGAAGAGGAGAGAGAGTGGAGTTTACACCACGGTTTTCTGTCGCTTTCACTGTATTTTTTCCTCCATAGTAAACAGCCTTACAAAAGGGTCCCTCCTCCTCCCCCTCCTCCTCAACCATTTGAGAAAGCACATCAAAGACCTCCAAATTGTCTCTCTCACTGAACACAGCAAACCCCCATGAACTCAATTGCTGTTTCATTTACTCTCATCCAAACCACCTTGAGCAACAGCCTTTTCTGTAAAACCCTAGTTCTAAAAACCCCACCTTTTAAAACACCCACTAGAAATTTCCTATGTTTCTCCTCTCTATCATCATCTCCAAAACCTTACATTAAACCCCAAGAAAAAGACTCCACAAAACAAATAACCCAAACTCAAAAGCTGAAAGATTTAGTGAATAAACTCAACCAAGAGGAATCAAACCCTCTTCAAATCCTCAAAGATGAAGGAGATTGGTGCAAAGATCAGTTCTGGACTGTTATTAGGTTTCTCAAAGAAACCTCTCAGTATAACCAAATTCTTCAGGTATATGCATACCCTTTGCTTTGTTTATGTATAAATTGATTAACTTTGTATATAATTTTACTTTAAAGAAAACTTAGTGGTGAATGAATTTGTTTATTAGGTGTTTGAATTGTGGAAGAACATAGAGAAAACCCGAATTGATGAAGTGAGTTATGAGAAGATTATAGTGTTGTTGGGTGAAGCAGGTCTTATGGAAGAAGCTGTCACTTTATTGCAAGAAATGAAGGGTCATGGCTTTGATGCATCTTTGAGAGTTTACAATTGCATGATTCATGGATTTGCGCGTAGAGGGGACTTCGAAAATGCTTTAGCCTATTTGAAGGAGATGGTGGAAGAAAGGAATTTGAAACCAGGAGTTGAGACGTATAATGGGCTTCTTCAAGCTTATGGGAATTGTCGAATGTATGATGAGATGGGCAAGTGTATGAAAAGGATGGAGTCGGAAGGTTGTGTACCTGACATTGTTACTTATAATTTACTTATTGTGGAGTTTGCAAAAGGTGGACTGCTCAAAAGAATGGAACGAGCTTATCGAACTATGCAGTCTAAGAGGCTGGATTTGAAAGCTTCGACTTTGTTTGCAATGCTTGAGGCCTATACAGATTTAGGAATGGTAGAGGAGATGGAGAAGATATATCGCAGGGCTTTGAACACGCGGATCTCGTTTAGTGAAAGTTTGATCAGAAAAATTGCTGGGGTTTACATTAAGAGCTTCATGTTTTCTCGGTTAGATGATTTTGGAATTGATATGGCTTCAAGATATGGGAAGAAAGATCTTGTTTGGTGTCTTCGGCTGCTTTCTCCAGCCTGTCTTCATAGTAAAAAAGGCATGGACTCCGTTGTTCAGGAGATGGAAACAGCTAAATTTCCATGGAATATAACAACTATGAATATGATGGCTCTCGCGTATCTGAAGATGAAGGATATGAGGCAGCTGGATATATTGCTTTCGCAAGTTCAAACGATGGATGTCAAACCTGATATTGTTACTGTGGGAGTTCTATGCGATGCCACTGCAACTGGCTTTCGTGTTTCTGGGGTTCTTGAGTTATGGAAGAGGATGGGCTTCTTAAACAAAAAGGTGGAAATGAACACTGATCCGCTGGTTCTAACTGCTTTTGGGAAGGGTTATTTTCTGAGTAGTTGTGAGTTGATGTACACTTCTGTTGAACCCGAAGAAAGAGAAACGAGAGTGTGGACTTATCATGATTTCATTGATATGGTATCCAAACGCAAAATTATGGATCCGAGTTCCTAAAATCCGGAATTACAATGTTTATCAGAGGTGTTACCGTAACAGGTTTGAACTGATTGTAAGATTTCACTCAATATCATAAGGTATATCATATACAAGTAAAAATTGTTTCTGTTATTCTCTTTTAGATGCTTCCTGGAAAAACATTTCTATTTCATCCAACAGTCTTCTATTCCTGGGCTGGATTTCCCTGGAAATCTCCCTTGTAGATGAGTCAGTGGAAACTAGCCGGATTAGCAGCCGACGTACTTTGTCTAGGTCATCTGGGACAGCAACTATCATCTCAAAATGATTTTCTGTAATAATCTCCTCCGAACACTGTGTGTACTCATGTTGTCTGCAGGCCTGCAATGTCACGGAAAATATTGTTACTTGGGTATCCATTATGAACAAGGTGTTTTATTCCAAAGTGTATGCAGTTACTGCCTAATAAGAAAAGATTGAAACTCCATAATATGATTGACACAGTTTCTTGCGGCATTGGGAAAAATCAAGCCAAGAAAAAGAATGCATAGTGAGGTTTTAAAGTTTTCTGGTGTTTCTGGATATTTAGATGGAACTTTAAGAATGCCTATAACTCTCACCTGGAAGACGTTATTTAGGCCCTCAATCTGCTCTGGCTTCAGATATTCTGAGACCAATAGTGCTCGGAACAACCATACCATTTCTTCAGTGACATTATTGGCCGAAAGGTTTTTAACTATACCAGAAATGCAAGAACAATTAAACACAGATCTCATCCAAGGAGGGATGGGGTCTAGTCTTAGCAATGCAACTGCAACATGGGTTGCAGCCTTGTGTTGATTAGTGAACAACTTCGATGCCAAACTTGGAGCTGCCAATGATAAAGCCAGTTCTTCCACAATCAGCCTGCACCATTTACTATCTTCGATCACTCTTGGTTTCTCCCATCCCAAGATTATTGACAAACAGAGTCCACAATTTATAGCTACTCTTACGTCGTTGTCAAATACCAAGCCCTCCAGAACAGCCATGACAGATTTTAGGTATTTGACTGAGCAATTTAACTCATCACATGTTTTACTTCTCTGTTCTGAAATTCTGCCTAACAGCTCCACCAAGCAATGTGAGGCAAGCAACTTAACCAGCGGAGTACCATAATGTAGCAGCCTGCATAAATCATGGCAGTGGACGCAGATCATATGAAGTGGCTTTGCAGCAGTAGAAGTCTCGAGATTACTTCTCCAGCCAAGAGTCCCTGTTGGAAGAGCATGCACACTGAGGAGAAATAACGTCAGTGCCAGAATGTTGAAAAAGTTCAGTATATTTTACTTCCCAAAATGAGTAAGCAAACAAAAGAATGCGCGCTTACAATTATAATTATTAACTGGAGCAAGACTAACCTTTTTAAAGAGCATAAATACAATAGAAGCACAAATACTAGGGTTTCCCCAGTCCCTGTATTCTCATCATGATCAGCCAAAGCTGGGCCTTTCGAACAGGCTGTGTAGATGATATTGTTAATTGCAGAGATCAAGGATGTATTGACAAGTATGGCTAGTGAAGCTTCTTTGAATGCTTCCATGGTGGAGAGGTGAAGGACTAGAGAAAGAAATCCCATCACTAGGAGCCCTTCTTGTTTACATGTACCTGCTGCCATCGTTGGGATCAAGACTTCCAGCAGCTTCACAAGTATATGGATGACTCAGTTAGCAACTTGACATTTCTTGCTAATTAAAACGGATCAAACAGGGTTTCGAGACATTTTACCTTTGTGGTAAGCAGAAGCCAAACTTCGTGATCTGAGAGCAGTTCAGGTTTTACTGAGCGTAGAATGTTGAAGATCAGAAGTGTGCAAGTGACGAAGATCTCATGTGACGAAGTATAACTTGAAGTGCAACACAGTCTGTGGAGTGCATGTCCGATACCATGCATGCACAATTGATCTGAGGTATCTGGGGAGATGTTTATGATTTGTACCATGAGATTCAATACTGATGTGGTGTTTTCTACTTGACCTTCTTGCTTTTGAAGCTGCGTCAACAAAGAAACTAGTAGTCTTGCTGTGTAGTTGTCTTCTGCTGCAACCAACTCTGCCAATAATTTCACATCTACTTTCCCATTCTGGTTGTCATGTACAATTATTTGGGCTCCATATGGGCAGGTTAATTTGCAGAAATTAAAGATCTGACTAAGCATAGGTGGACTGATTTTTTCTTGTTGAAAGAACCATTTTACTGCCACTGGATGAATTTTTGAAGAAAGCAGATCCCACTCTTTGTCTATTAGATGGAACACGAGCTTCTCAGCCTCTGGACTGTACGGAATCTGGTAGCTCATTTTAGCTTTACCCCTATATAGAGCATATAAGTTTATAAATTGGATCGATATCATTGAATTGACAACCCCGTAGAGAAAATTGTTCTGGTTGACAAGAATATATTGCTCCAAGGAAGCCAGTACCTGCTTTTCATCCGCAAGTCTGCAGGAAGATCAGAAATGTTAAGAATCAGCAACTGATAATATGATGAAAAGGAAGATTAGGATTCTGAATTTATACCTTTCATCATATAAAGAGGCGGTATATAATATTAGGAGAACTGCAGATTGGCAGGAAAGCAAATCCAAATCATGGCCACTCTTCTGCCCAAGCAGAAAAAGCAAGTCCTGAGGATCTGATGGGAGGTGTAGAGCTGCATCTCTAATGGGTTGGCCAGATTCATCCCCTAAAACCCAATCAACTACAGAACTGAGCATCAGATACACTCTACATTTCATCGTCTCCGTTGGAAATAACCCCATGCAGCCATAGGACAAGCTAAACCAAGCCGATGAAGCCAAAACTTCAGTGAACTTCCTAGCTTGCTGATCAGATCCCTGTAGCAATATTATTTGAAAAGTTTCTAGTACTCCTAAAATGGCGTCCTCCTCTGCATCATCTAAAACTCTTTGTAGCCAAGGTAATAGATGGTTTTCACATAAGTCTATAGTACAGTTCATCGACTCTGCAGAGTTCGACACATCATTTCTCTCTTCAATACTGTATGCGTGAGTTTCTTTCAACAGATATAAAGCATACAAAAGAAGATGGTTGGGATGTTTCTGGTGTTCACAAAGACAAGATAAGATTGCATTTCTAGTGGCTTCTTTGGCTGACGCTAGGAGGCTTGTAATTCCTTCAGAAGATGGACATTGCAGGATAGACCCAAAGATTGAGCAAGCCAACGTGAAGGCCTCTGGAAGCATGCCCATATCACCATTGGAATGTCTCTGAAACATACCTGTCAAGAGCAAAGCCAGCTCTTCTAGTTGAGAACTTGAAACTGTTCCTGGACTGTTTGAGATACAAGTCGAAATAAGCTTCAATGTATGAGATTGGACTGGATGAAAAGGCACTTCAGCTACATAATGCAAAACAGGAACCAGAGTTGAAAACCCGATAACAAGCCTTTGGTTGAATTGGTTTTCAGCCACTGATAGAAGACCTAGAACCCTGAGGCAAGAGATGACCGCCGGATCTTTGTACCCTGCTACAAAGAATGAGCTTTAGCGAGACCAGTTAAGAAGAGCTTCAAACTCATTACGAATAAATCATCCGAAGATAGGTCTAACCCTGAATCCACTGGTCTGTTTCGGATGCATACTTCATGGTGATATGATATTCCTTCAATGAATTAATATTAGTACTTGGATAGTTTCTGCTCTGTTTCACCTATTCTAGTTTCCTCTATGATCAAGTTATAAAAGGTAAACAGATCTTATTCTATCAAGTAACTGCTGCAAATTAGTCACTGTTTATCATTGACAGGTGGGTATTTAGATGAATTTATGCGTACAACTCATCCATTATGTAGTGCAAGGTTACTTACCTGATAATCTGAGTATTTCGAACACGTAATCCGCAATGTTTTCTTCGACCAGGACTTCTGCATGATTGGCGCTGCAGCCTTGCCTTGATAAGCAATGAAAAATCAAGTCTAGTGTGCCAATCTGGACCTGTGTGTCAGAAGAAAGAAGTGGCCCTTTTATGGCTTCAGCGAACAAGTTCATCATAGTATTATAATCTGTTGCTTGCATGTAGCTATCTTCTTCTCCAGAACTCCTCCAAGTGTTGTCATTTGCAAATGAGCTCTCAAAGTACCCCCTTTGAGCTAATACTGTCAGCAGCGCTGCAAGGTAAAATTGTATTTTGTTACCAAGGACAGAAAAGGAACAAATTTATAGGTGCATAAGAAACACATGGAATTTGAGACCAGAGAGTCCACTATCACATAAAGCAGCTGATTCTTGGTAATTTTAAACAGAGCTCAGAAATTAGTAATATTCTCTGTAACATGTATTTCATGGTCATTTGCAGATTATAACTGTGGGAAGTTTTTGGACTAACTGCTTGGTAATACATCTTTTACAAGTGTTGAAGACTTAAAGTCAAGTTGTTGCCAGGATTAGAGGTCACACCAGCAATGCCAGGCCACCTTTGTGCCACTGCGACATGATCTTTCTAAACCATGGTATATACAAACGTCTTACTTCCTTGTAATACTGTGTTTAAGTTTGATAAAGATAAGGCAAAACCCAAATTGGTAGCTAAATTATTACAAGTTTCGCCACATTGCAGCCAATAATCTTTGACCTTGTTTTAACAGCATGATCCTTTCACTTCTTATATAATAAAGAATGCTACCGAGTACCGATTCAATTCTGAGTTTTCCTTTTCAGGTAAGGTAGTTTCGAAGTAATCTACGAGGAGATGTAAAACTGACCTAGACAGTTTGTGCGGACTTCATCACTTTGCGTCTTCATAAGTGCTTCCAGGGATAAACTCAAGAGTTTGGGGCAGTAAATAAGCAAATCCTCTGGGTCATCTCCAGCTTGCAGTAGAAAAACTTTGAACAAAACAAACAGGATTTCTCCACGAATCTCTTCGCTGTGATAAAATTACAAGGAGATATCACTACACCAGCAAATTCAAATAGATGCACAGTTCAAACATTCCATTCAAATGGAAAACGCGGAGTTTTACCTGGGCAGCTGAAGACCATTGACAAGGTTAGAAATGAGTGCTCCTCTATCCTTAATGTGAACAGAAAGATCATTTTTCTGCTGGCTTAAGAGAACCCCAAAACAGTGCAGCTGCAGTAAAGAAATGGAGGAATGTGTATCAGCAGACCACACTGCAAACTACAGTAGGCATGCCAGGAGTAGCATTCTAGCCATCCAGTGTGTATTAGGGGCAATACCACTTTCCAAGTAGAATAGGTGAAACGGGCAACGTACTTGACTTCACCAACATAGGGATATCTCCTCTCTCTCTCTCCTCTCTAGAGCTCCTTCTCAAAACCCAAAAAACTCCTACCACTATTAATCCTTACTGCTCAGATCTAGTTCATTTTGGGCTAGATCTGAGCAGATTTCTTCCATTTTGTTGTTAATCAGTAGTTTAGATTAAGTTTGATTTAGTTTTTTGCTTCAATCTCCATTGCTTTTAGGAGATTTTCATGGTGTTTTTGTGGGTTTTTTGCCCTTTTTGTTTATGTATTGATTCTTTATACAGGGCATGCCAGCAGTTGACCCCCACTTTAATGGGGATGGGCTACAATACCATTTTCCTCTTACTCTAAAGCCCATAAAGAATTGGTGTAAAGGGAGTGTAAACAGAATTTAAGTGTTTGAAAAAAATTCAGTTTCCCGCCATTTTCAAAATTCGAAAACACAATTTTCAAGTTTCAACATTCAAAATTCTCTTGAAAATTCAGAGGAAATAAAATTACAGATTCATGGATTTCGTACAGAATTCTGGAAACTTACCATGTAGATCTGACGACGACTCCAAGCCAAAGAACCAGAAGAAAGAAAATCAGAAATCCTCACAATAAACTCACGAGAAACAGATCTACAACCCTCACCACCACCACCACCGTCATCCTCCTCCTCCCCTCCACCACCGCCGCCGCCACCAGATTTACACAAAACCGAAATCAAATCAATCGTTTGATTCGCAACCGGTTCATCATCGAAATTGCTCAAAACAGAAGTAAGTGGATTAATAATAAGATGAACATGAAACGAAAGTAATTTATCTAAGAAAACCGGTGGATTCGATGAAATAGCTTGAGATAGTTGTGAAAGTGCGTATGAGATGTGTATAATTGGGGAATTAGGGTTTGAAATAAGATTAACGAAGCACAGTATACATATACTTCCTCCTTGTTTCGTTTCTATCCGTAATGATGATCTGTGACCCTGTGAACATGGTGATTCATTTTGTAACTCGAATTCTTCTTCGATGGAATCTTCTTCTTCTTCTTCTTCGAATTGGATGTTTGGATCTGAGTAAGTGTGAGGATATGAATGTAAATAATCGGTTTCTTTTCCTCCTCTTCGGAGTTCTTGTCTTCTTCTTTTGAGTATCATTTTTGTTTCTTTCTTCGATTCAGAAAGTTTGAAAGAGAAGCTGAGAAATTAGATTTTATCACTGGCTCAATGGACTTTGTATGTGACTATTATACCCTTAAATGAATTCAAAATGACCAGCTTCAAGTCTGTACAAGGAAGTAAAGCAAGGAACAATAGCAGTACCCGGATAACATATGACATACTGTACATGGTAATGGAAGTACCTCAAACCCTAAATTACTCTTGTCTTGAAAAGCAAATTACGGAGTCAAGGAAGCGAGCCCCATCACCATGTGAAAAGAAGTGGGGATACAGTGCAATCTGTGGATTTAACTCTAGAATAATAATTTGTTACTAGAACTACTTGGAACAAAAAGAACTAATAACATGTTTGGACTTTGGATACAAAAGCACTTCTGACTTCCTTCTCCAAAAGGCAGAGGTCAATTCCAGAAGTCAGAAGTAAAAAAAATTTGCTTCATAAAAAGTTAACTTTTCTGCTTACAAAAATCATTTTGAATTAATTAGCTTGTTTGGATAACAGTTAAAAAGTTACTTTTCTGCTTCTGGAAGCAACAAAGTCAGAAGTTAGTTTGGCATCTGTAAGCAGAAAAGTTAACTTTTTCTGAAGCAAAACCTTTTTGCTTCTGACTTCTGAAATCAACTTCTGCTTCTGGAGAAGCAGAAGTCAGAACTACTTCTGTATCGAAACAAGCTAGCTTGTTTGGATAACAATTCAGAAGTTACTTTTCTGTTTCTGGAAGCAAAAAAGTCAGAAGTTAGTTTGGCAACACAATTTCAGATGACTTCTAGAAGCAGAAAAGTTAAATTTTTCAGAAGCAAAACCTTTTGCTTCTGACTTCTGAAATCGACTTCTGCTTCTATATCCAAACAAGTTAATATATTGCCAAACTAACTTCTGACTTTTTTACTTCGAGAAGTCGAAAAGTTATTTCTGAACTGCTATCCAAACAAGCTATAAATTTGAATGCTCAAAAGAATAACAACTTTACCAAGCCATTAGTTTTATCACTAAATAACAAATGAGGTGGGTGAAGAGACGAGTATTGTGTTCCAACTGAACTCACTGAGCAACTGAGGCCGGCTACCTACAGCCCAAAAACTAGATTTGGTTGGTTACACCTGCGTGATTGGTGACCTCCAATTTACAGAATACACTACATGATTGTACCATACCTATGCAAATAAAAAGTTCGTTGCTGAGATAAAAATTAGTTGGTGGGACAGGATGAAAAGTACCCAAAATGACAGACAATTTTCAATTTTCCAACCTAAGAACTTTGCCCCCATCTGAGTATATAATCTTAAATTCAAGATACAGAAGAAAAAAATTATACTATAATTTCCCCCGAGGTGACTACAAAAAGGAAAAAGGAAAAAAGAGCACACCAAAACTACGAGTCGTATTCCTATCCGACTAAACCGTGCTTGCTGTTCCACATGCAACAGCAAAGACTGACTTCAGATTTTCCCCCTTTCTTTCCGAAGAAACTCAATAACCTGTCCTGATTTGTTCTTACTCTTAAACTCAAGCAGACATTTCTCGCCACCGAAAAAGAATGATACAGATTTATCCATATTTTCAATTGACTTAAATGATTGGCTTCTGATGTGAAGAACAAGGAAGGGAAAGAAAGAGAAGAAAAAAGAAGAAGAGGGGAACAAATATAGATTAAAAAGAAAAATAAAAGGGGGGAAAGGACTGAAAAATCTCACACAACCAAAAGGATCCCGAAAACAAATTTCTATAGCAACTCTATCTGATATCTCAAGACTGCACTGCCAGCCTCTGAAGATGCTCGAAGAAGACTTGCAAACTGACATCATCTGTGAAGATTACATCTGAACCAGCGGCAACATCATGTGCCGAATTGTATGTAGCAGATGGGTTCAACCTCGCCAACAGGAACCTTGCCTGAAACAGAGAGGTACACAGGCTTAAGAGTGATACAAAAATATTTAGACTTAGCTACGCCCATTAGCATGGAAGAGGAGTACAGAGAGAGAAGTCAAAGCAGTTTATTTATCATCGGGGTAAAGATGAAATACAGACCTGGGAGCCGTGCTGATCGCAAACCACTAGTCTTGGGACGGGAAACCTCTCGTGAATGATGTATTGTGCTTCCTCTTGAGGAGCTTGCAGTAGTTGTGCAAATGCCTACAGAAACAATGAAAGTATATGAGAAAACTAATGTTCCCGCTTTACGAACCTTATTCCTTTTCAAGCGAATTACTTAAAAATATGGCCATAATTAGGATATAAATTTGTCCACACCCAAATGTTTCACGTCGCCAATATATTTAACGGCGTCAAGTACATTATAGAGGCCAGAATCACACTAGGAACATTATGACAAGGAGAAAGAATATAAGGAGAAGAGAAACATTACATGAACATGAACATAATTCAGTTATCAGTTACTACACAAACGTTTCACGTAACTCATTCATGTTGGTGTTCATCGAAACATCATAGAGTCCAGAGTTGCACTAGGAAACACTATGATCACCAGCATGAAAATAGTGCGTTCATTTCAGATCAAAGCCGCTAGTATTTTTCAGATAAGCTTACTTCCTACTCTGCGTAAGCGCTCCAAATCTTAACTATGAAAAACACATGACATCCATTTGCTAATGAACCATAGACAGACACTAAACAAAATTCTTGGGAGAAAAACCCAAATAGTCAAATAGATTATGCATGCAATGGACAAAATCCGCAAACAGATATTGCTTTCCTTTTCTATTATTAATTGCTTTTTTCACTGTTCTTTCCGTTTTGATTGTGTCCTGAAACTTGTTATCAAAAGAGCATGTTTTTCTGGATGCACTATGCTCAAGAACGATGAGAAGTAAATATTTGACAGTTTTTCTGTTTTCAGAAAACTCAAATTGTTCAATCAGATGAGTAACCACTTCATATAAAATACTGAGCATGATATAGGAAATACCTGGTGTTCTGGCTGATTATGGTAGCCCATGTTGCGCCACTGAGCTATAGTCATCCCATGGAAGACAACTACGCTGAAATATGCATCCAACAAGAGGATCTTATCGGCAGCAATAGAAGACACATCGAGCAATGCCGGTGCAGCTCCCAAGTTAAACGAATAAGAAAGAAGTGATGGTTGAATCATGACCACGGAATTTTTAACATTCTCCCGGTTTAACAACATACGGAAATAAGCAGTCTCATCAGGACTGTTGTTGAAGACCTGAATAAAGGTATTGTAAGAAAAAATATATGAATACTTGATCTTTAAGCCTTCATTTACAGATAAAAATTAATTTTTAACAAAATAAAAACATTCCTCGACTTACCTGTACAAACTGTGAGCGCCTCAAATTAAACATAAACTGTGGAAATATTGAGAAAGATGGATTTAATGTGAAAGAAGTTGGGTCATCCTTCCGATAGTCACCAAATCTTGAACAGAGACGTATAAGAGATCGATCTATCCATCGTGTTGCATCGAACTCTTCCTACAAAGAAAAAAAAAATGATGTTAAAAGCTTAATGAGTTTATACAAATTATTAAAGAACACTTCTATTTAGGAAAACCAGCGCACAACCGAACAGTAACTAGCCTAATCAAGTATTTTATCATTCCTATTTAGGTTTGAATTTTTAACTTCAAACATGAGATACAACTCTGGTGTGAAAACCATAACCAAACATTTAGTATAAGCAGCACCGAAAAACAAAATGGTTAACAACTGATAAGTACCTCCATCTCCATTTTAAGGGAAGTTAATCTTGCCATGATAACCGCAGCAGCCTCCTGGTCAAATCCTTCAACCAATTCCTGTAAAGGCAATAATTCTTAGTATCAAAAGAATAAACAATGACATTAAGCTCAAGAAGCAAAGATAACAAACTACGGAAAACACATGAGCTTCACATAATACCATTATTAGAGAACCCAGACAAGTAAAGCATATAAACGAGTGACCTACTTGAATCTCGGCTAGTATCAAGATTTTCAAAGGAGAAGTCAAGGAACGGAATCAACAGTTTTGTTACACTCCAGTTCACTGGAGTTTGAATTCAGATCAACTACATGGACCTCTTACAATGACTGTCTATATAGATCAACTACATGTTAACAACTACAGTTTTGTCTACATGGATCAACTACATGGATCTATTAAAAATGACTATATGTCTATATGGATCATTCTGGTTTACCTACCTAGAAAAACCTAAACATGAATACTAAGAGATGAAATAATTAACTCAGATGTACTAACAAAAAAAAAAAAACATGTCGACGTTTCCATGAGGCTTTGGAAGCTTGAATTTAAAGCCCAAGACTGATGCTTAACAGAACCTTTAACTTTTAGTGTACACATGCCAACCTTAATTTGTGTCCAAATTAGAATGGATATCCAATCTTAATATTCAATTTCTTCGATCTAGCATCTATTATATATACCTGTTCATGTTCAAGTTTCTAACACAAATTTTGTTGCAGCACATGCCATACACTACGTCAACAAGAGATCAACATGAACAGTACTCGAGACCAGCAACAACATATACAGGCACGCAAAAAATAAAAGTTGCAAGGCCAGAAAGTGTGAATTTAGGTCTTGCAATTCTTGAACCTCACCTCTGTATTAACAGCACTATCGACCCACTTTCTTGTGACAGTGGTCACACGTAGCCTCAATTGACCCTCGGGGTTCTGATAACTATGACCACACAGATGCAGTTAGCACTAAGCAGTAAACGTAATAGAGCATAAAAATACATGAACGAGCTCTTTGATGAAGAAACTTAAGACCGTTAAGAGTACCTTGTTAGAAACTGTAGGTACAATTGTGGATTTGCAGTTCCTTGAGGGTTTGATCGATCAGTCGGTGAAACATCAAAGAATACTGTAAAGCATGTAGTCTTATCCAGACCACAGATCTTCCACGCTGTTGTGTTTCCCTGTCCAATGACCGTATCGGAAACAGCTGGCCCTTTCTGTGAAACTTAGCGTAATCAGTTAAGGTTGCCTTGCCATTAATAAATTGATCTGAGATCTAAATGGGAAAATAATGTTCTTAATGATATTGATATCATATCCTGAAAAGCAGATCACAACCTTCTCCAAAGATGTGCACGGTCCGATGATTCCCTGGATTTTGATTTCCTTCGAACAATTGATCTCAAGGTTGCCGCTGTAATGATCCATAAAGGTAATTATAAATTAACAAAAGGACAAGAAAAAAACACACTCCACAACGCCCAGCAGAAAGATGAAAGAAAAGCCAAAAAATCAAAGAACTTAAAAGTAAAGAGTATTGGAAATCAAGGAACAAAAGAAAAAAATTGGTTGTTTCACTTGGCTATACTATTTACTGGAAAAGGTGCAGGGGTCATTAAAGAAAGTGTCACTCTACATTGAGTTCCAACTATGCTCTTCCATACCGAATTAAAAAAAAAAAAAAAATAATAATAAAAAAAAAATTAGACAGGCAATCTAATGTAACTTCGTTTGAAGAAAACTCACTTGAAGGAAAGGCCGAGTGATTGTTCCCCCTCCTCAAACATGCGTTTGAAAGAGTCTTTAAATACAGAATGTCCAAAGCTTTCAGCCAAAACAACAAGGCCGCCCGTTCTCTCAACAGCAACTTTCATCTCTGCAACCCCAACCTGATAAAAAATCACAATAAAAAATGTTATGTATGGATGAATTAAAATCATCTTGGGGGGCTGGAAAAGCAATGGCACATAAGCCTAAGAAGGATCATGTTTTTTGCTTGAAGATATAAGAGAAGAACATAAGTACCATCAACTACCTTCTTAAACACTAAAGATAGATTAAATTACAGAACATTGATAATTGTGTTTGCAAAAAATGTGTGTTTTCTAAGCAGTAAAGAACTCCAACATTACTAAAGTAAAGTCCAACTGTTTTTGCACAAGTTTTTATTACTCGTAAGTAAAAAGAATCAAATACAAGATAGCTCATAGGAATGTGCCAACAAACCTGATCAAGTGCAGAAGCATAAAGGTCTAAAACATGTCCCTGAGAAACAAGCTGCTTGGCGAGATTGTCATAAAACTTGACAGCTTTACGGAAATGTGGTGCTGCATCTTTGTCAAGATCTTTATGTGAACGCACTGGTTCTGACAACTCTTTTGATACAATCTGTTAAATTACAAAGTATTAGAGTTAACAATTATCTACAGAAGCTAGACATATCAAGTGAAACATCGGCAAACGTTTTGCTTAAACATCGGTAATTATACATTTCACTTCACTCAGTACTTGAATATAAAATCCAAGTCTTGAATATAGAATCCAAGTTTTGAATATAGAATCCAAGTTCCAGATTTCATTAAATCATACCAAAATACACGGGAAGAATTTATAAGACTTACAGTTCCAGGGCCATCAGTACATGGTCCACCGACTAATGCAATAATGCGTGCACCAGTTCCAGGCAAGCAAGCTCCTAATAGACCCGCAGCAACACTTAACGCTACACCTGTGCAACGAATTGCTCGGTGACCTGGTTGAACTGGCCATTGATCTGTTTGCAATTCGTCTAACACCTGAAATTTAAACAATAAGTTACATTTCTTCCATGTCAAACAAATCCAGCTGTCGCTGAGCAAAATTGACTTACCGAATTGAGGGTGTATTCACAATCAGACGCAGGCAACAAGAACCGGCTAACACCCGCCGCATTGACCACAGCCCCTCTTTGCGGTCCTCTCTGACCCGAAACACCCAAACCCAATTGATCCAAAATCTGTTCTTTAGTAATCTCCTTTGTACCCCGAAAAACATAAACTTTAGACAGATCCGCAAACCCTAACTCATGTACTTGAACTTGTGTACCAAAAGACACAAACCCAACAAGAGCATGCTCAGGCAACAACCCAATTGCTCTTTTCAAAGCCGATTTCACAAAATCCAACTCCTCCTCAATCAAACAAGTATCAAGCACAAACAAAAACACAGGCGGTAGCGGTGGCCCGCACCCAGGCCCGTTAGGGTTCTGGAGATCATATTCAACTGTTGTATATTGTGGGTATAGTTCAGCAGGAACGTTTTGGTCAGAAATTGATGAGTAATGAGGTGGGAATTGATTCCTCATGTAACAAAACGGACAGATCCATATTTTAACAGTGAAATCAACACGACAATATGGATTTAAGATGCATGAACATGATTTGCAACGTAAAGGTAAATAAGGGAGATTAGGTATATCTTTATGAGCCCAGATCGGTGAAATTGATGCTGCTATTGGGATCACACATTTACTTGCTTCAACTTTAGATCTTGGCCATACATTCCATGACATACGTACTCCATCTATTCCTTCTGCATCCATCTCTCCTGCCATATCAAAATCAGATTTTTTTAATTTTTTGGGTTTTGTTTTTCAATCAAATCAAAATTGAATTGAAGGGTTTGTTCTCCTTTGATCTGTGGAATGAGGGGGGTGAAAAAGGCGACCCCTTGACGGAGAAAGGGAAAGGGGTCACCGGAGGTAAACGCAATTGGGGAAGAAGAAGAAGAAGGTGAGAACGAGAGAGAGGTGCAGAGAAATTATGGAGAGAAATAAAAGACGGATTTTGACTTCAAGGGTATACCTTGGAAATCGCTGGTTCTTCAATTTATATGTGGATTTTTGGGTAGCGGTAAAATTTTGGGATTTTTATTTTTTACTTTCCTTTTTAATGTGAGATTCGGATTTTGGAGGAGTACTTTGTAGGAGTAAATATGTATTGTTCTCGATTTTTGATTGGTTGTGTGACGTTTTTCCACTTGTTTTAACGGTTGTATGTAGGAAAAAAAAAATTATCTAAACTGGACAAGCTTTTGGAATAACACACCTAATGTGGAGCAAGCAAACTATTTATTTCTTGAGGAGGAGAATTAATCCAGACTCCATTTGTGTGATTCTTTGAAGCTTTTTTGAGAGGTGATCCTCAACAAAATAAGCTTCCTTGTAATCGTGGCTGAAAGTGATACCAACGAACTCTTTCTGTGACTTTAGAATGTTAGACTTCAAACCTTGTAAATACCATGGGACCTTGATTTATCTCTGCATGTACTTGAATGCATACGTTGAGTCACACTCGACTTCCAATCTGGTGATGCCAAGTTGCCTTGCAAGTAATAATAAACCATCCCTAACATCCCATACTTCAACCATATTGCTAGCATTTTGGAAAATATGCATGCCAACACAAGCCACAAAACATCTTACGAAGATATTTGATATAAAGTAGATGTAATGATTTGTAAAACTATGCATGGATTATTATCATTCGGTTTTTACAACTTTTCTCTCTTTGGTTCATGGTTTTTGCTTTATGTTTTAGGAATTGTCGTCATTCACATCATTGGTTCGAGAATACCACAATTTTGCGCCTTAGCTAGATTAAGTCTTAAGAAGGTTTTCACAGCTTCACATGTTGACAAAGTCGTGGTTCACAAACATCACAAACCAATTCCTTGTGAATCACAATGCCTGTTAGGAATGACTTACATTTTCGTATAACTAATTGCATATAATAAGTAGACATATATCACATCACAATCAATATTGTATAATAAGTATCTCACTTGTAAGCAAGGAGTTTACCATCCTTTTTGTTAGTCAACTACCAACAGAAAAGGCAGTTTTTTCTTTTCTGATGAACCATTATTCTCACAAAAAATTGATCTAATTTAGTAAAGTATATAATATAATGAGTTCCCTTTTTTTGCTTTTATAAGGCTTCATACCTTGCAATCCTTCCAAAGAACTTTACAGCTACAGAGCCACTCCTCATAGTGGCGTGTTTGTGACTTGAAAGTTCTGGGTTTCTTGGCTATGAGAATGGAAGAGCATATTCTGCATGAATAGTAGTTTAATTCAAAGAAGAATTTTAAAGTGATCACGTGGTTCAGCTGTAACTGGAATCAGCTAACTCTGTAATTGTTAGAGCATTGCTCGGTTGAACCCACTGATGTTGCTATCTCAAGTCAGTTGTCAAGTTTATGAGACAAAAACACAATCCTTGATAAGTCTACTCTACAACTCGGACTAGGATAGTTCTAGGTAATCGAGACGAAGACTGATGAAGACGAAGACCGAAGCTTACTACTTGATAAATCATAACGTCCTCTCTGAAGGTTAGAAAGGTACTCCCTTTCCATATCGTTTTTACCATTTCTATCATACCAATAGTTTATGATGTTGTTTATATGATCCGAAGGTATTCTAGGATTTTCTCTTTTGCATTTGTCACACTTGTGATAATTTGTATAGGTAGAGTATGTTGAGTTGTCTCTTGAAACAACCCCAACAGTGAACGCGTACATATGCTACCTTTGGGATTTCATAGAACGAGCTAAGTCTGTATGAACGCGTTCATGAACGCGTACATACAAGTTCAAGAATTCTCCTGAACTCTAAGGACTGCTCTGTGAAAGCGTTCACATAAGCCATGCGAAAACTTCCAACCTCCATATCTTGAAGTTTTCGGTCTAGACATGATTAGTTCTAGGACTTTTCATGACTTGGCCCATGGAATTCAACAACTTAATCCAAGTGATGTTCAAACTAAGTATTTGGACCAGAAGTCGCAAAGCGATGTCCAAACAAGCATTGGACCAGAAGTCGCGAACCTTCGAACAAGGTTGAGTCTTCTTTAACTTTTGGCTTAGTCCAAAGTTCTTAGAAGATTGAGAATGGGTATTCAAGCTATGGACTTTCCTAGTTCCGGAACTTGCTTGAGCCCTACTCAAGGTTGCTTAAACTTTAAGCAAAGCCTCCCTTGGTGATCACTATAAATAGACGACCTTCTGCAAGATACAATCAATCCTCTACACATCTGTGTATCCTTGCATAAAGGTTGGTCGTTATCTCGAAGTCCTTTTGGGACTACGACTATTGAAAAGACTTCACTTGAGGATCGTGAAGCACAGGCCGGAAGTAAAATTCCATCCTGTATCTTGGGTCGATTGAATTCTTTCAACTTATCACGACCAAGATTTGATAGAAACTTTGTAAGGTAGATCTTGAATCGTAAACCCTAGAAGTTCCCAAACGCAAATTCACGAACTAGGTTTCATACTAAGTTCGTCTCGCGTTCAGAGGTAAATTTATTTAGGCTAGATCAATAAGCCCTATTCAACATATCGATTTCCATTAACCTTGACTTTAAGTCTAAAGGAAATCACAATCGTATTCTTGTTTGATTACTTGGATACTTTTAGGCGTCCTGTTAGAGGCAGGGTAGCGCTAGTCTTCACGAAGGGAAGTGGAGCAACTCCTAGGCCTGTAAAGGACGTCAGCTAGGGGAATCAAGTACGTAGGCTACTGCGGGAGCCAAGAGACGTAGGAGCACATTGGTAGCTGAATTGCTTGTAGGGTGAATTCAGTCTCGATACAGTCCAGTCCGAAGTCTGAGAGTAGGCTAGCGTCTGTATACCGTTCATACTAAGGGTGTTCACATCTGGACGAGGTCCCGGGTTTTTTCTGCTAGGTTTGCAGTTTCCTAGTTAACAAAATTCTGGTGTCTTGCATTACTTTTCCCTTCCGCGTTATATTGTCTCTGATCTATATAATTGAAGTAATTGCAAGTTTGTTG
>JAJJMA010094213.1:0-15195 GCA_023529015.1 Papaver nudicaule
ACGGATCACAATCATTAGTAGAGCCATTGTTTTTCAGTATTGTGATCGCCAGGGGCGGATCCAAAGCCAGGCATCCCCTGGCATGTGCCAGGGGAAATTTTTTAGAGCTTAAGCCTATTTTACTAAGGGCCAAGCTAAAAAAGTTCAATTGGTAGGGGATTTTTTTTTTGCGCCCCCCCCCAATCTTAAATCCTAGATCCGCCGTTGGTGATCGCGACACCAAGAACACGAATGCATGCCTCTACCTCTACCTAAACGTAAAAGAAAACCATTAGCCACTTTCCTGATAATACATCCACAAAGAAAACAATTTACTGACCTTCATTTGGAGTTTGCTAACAGCGCTTATCATTGGTTTACCCTCAGCCTCTGTCATTTCGAATTTTGAAATATCAAATGTATTCCAAAAATGCCTATAACTTGTTCGGATATCACAGATTTCATTTCCCTCCTCAGGTGTGGCAGAAATACGAAGGTGTTCGATAACACTTCCCTGATCAGTATTGCACATAACGCTTACATCACTATGGTGTATAGTCTCTGAGTTGACCGAGGACTCTTTCTTGTCACAATTTGGGTTTCCTAGAGAAAGGAATCGAAATATGTCTTCTCTGCAATGGATCACATCTGTATCTATAAATATAGCATCTGGGCAGGAAAATTGCGGGCTACAATTTCTTGGGAAAAAATACACCAAAGTATCCTCAATTGCTCTAAATGCTCTAATTGCCGTATCCCCAGTTGTTTTTTTCTTCGCACCAATGTAAAGGATATCATAAAATTTCCGTGGAAGTAAGGATATTACTTCAGCACCATTCATTAGCCTGAGGAACAAAGGAGCGAATATTGGACCATGATTCGAAGACATTAAAAAAACCAAGTTAAATACCCTCAGTACCATCGCAGGATAAAACTTCTTGGCAGAAAAATCAGTCTTCTCAAGCCAATCATAAGTGGCCTTCCTATTTAGAACAATTTGATGCACCACGTCACAAATGAAACCAAAGGAGCTTTCCACAAATTTATTCAAATCAGCCCTTTGAATGGTATTCGAGTTCCAATTCCAGCTCTCTTTTGAGAGCATCTCAATGAGAGAAGATTTTGCGATCGCGCCACATGCGTCCTTCCTGCATATTACCAAAAACTGGAGGTGTTCAAGAAGATAAATAAAGCAGTTTGGTGAGATATAATGAGACTCTTTCCTCCAACCGGCATAGAATGTGCATTGTAATGCCTTGCTAAACGTCTTAGCAAAAGATATTGTGACCAGTCCTGAACCCATGTACTCTTTGAGCTCCTTAAGGAATAAATTCCACTCCGGGACGTGAACAGAACACTTTTCAATCTCCTGATACAATTCATCAGTTAGATCCACAGACATGAATACCAACATCACCACTCTCCAAAACTGCCCATGTTTAAACTTTCTCGTGGAGCTGACATTTTCGATAATAATTTCTCTAATTAGATTCTTAGAAAGCTCAGTTTTTCTAAGACTTATCATACTTTCCACCATATTCATATTTGGCTCTGCAGGGCGAAAAATCTCGAAAAAGTAACCCATAGAAGAAGCTAAGTGCTTCTGTAGTGCCCGAAGAAATTTCTTATTCAGCATCTTAAAATCCATAAGCCATTTCGTGACTTCAAAGATGTGAAGAACAGCAGTTCCTTGGCGAAACATTGAGAAAGAAGCCTTGACAGAAAATTTATGGAGGATTTCTAGCTTCTCCAATACTTCCATGCCAACACGACATACTTCAGACGCCCAATAGCTTTGAGAAGCAGATACAAATTGGTGAATATCCATGCTAACCAAGTCCCCATTGCATTGACCGCCGCTGGTACTCTTTCTCCAATACGCATCAGCGTTCAGCAAAATATAGATGAAACAGTTGTTTCGTTCCTGCTTACAAACACCCAAGTAACCCAAACAAAACTCCTCGTATCCATTGTGCCCTTTCTTATCGACTCCCTCAATTGAACTGAGATATTTTAACACGTTCATTATATGCTCCTTCCATAAATTCCAAAAGTAAACTAGTGTTCCAATGGACACCTTGTTCTGGGAGATTGATTTTTCTGCATGCTCCTTCGGGTTCGAAACCATACCGTCTTCCCATTCATATTCAGCGATCCGTAAATCAAGATGGGAATCAAGAATTTTCCAGCAACAAAGAATTTCAGCTCTGGGATTTTTTAGATTATCTGATGAACTTAAACAATCTCCCATTTGTAATAAGCTACTGTCTTCGTTTGATAACAAGTATGCCTCCAAACAAATGAACTCGTAAAAGAGACCTTCTTTCTCTGCCAACGACTTCGCTTTCGTCAGAAGTTCTTCTTTGTTGGAAAATCTCTTTAAGGGCCAACCTTTACTCCCATTTGTCCAGAGGGAGTTTCCAAGAACATACAGTAGAATGAGTCGTGAAGCATTTTTATAAAGGCCAGCCTTTTCTAGCATATCAGCCACCAAAAGAAGATCTCCTTTAAGCCTTGCAATGCTGGAAGCCTCCACAAAATAGCCAGATTCTATTTCTAAGAATATGAGCTCATCAAGATAACCCCAAGACCTCAAGAATTTGCGTCTTAAGTCCATCGAATTGAAGGTCTGAACAAATTTCATCATATTCTTGGTATCCTTCAATTCGTGGAAGTGAATTGCAGCTCTCTCAAGAAACTGCTGTTCCGTTTCTTTCAATTCTTGATGCTTGACAATAGTGGCATCTGCTCCCAATTTCCACATTTCTATGCATTGAAAACCAGTTTCAAAGAGATTACCAGTGGTACACACCGCCAAGCACTTTGTGTAACACTGAGCCTTGGAATATGCTTCAGCTGCGAGAGACCAACATCCAGCTAGAGAAAAACAATCACCAGCATCCTCAAGCATTGAGTCACCACATTTCTCCATAAAAAGCACGCCTGGGAGGTAAAAGTGAATAAACATAAGCTACCTAAAGTATAGTGTTACAACTAACACAAATAACAAATGAACAAGGCCTACCAAAGAGAAACCCTTTCAACCAGAACGACTGCAATATAACAGTAACCAAAAGCTTCATATATCAACAAATACTGTAAAGTTAACTAATATGCTTGTTACAAGGGGAAATGGTACATACCTGCTATTTTAAACTCATTCAAGTCAATATAACATCTGGCTGCCAACTCAGCCTTCCCAATGGTATCATAAATCTCGGCAGCCTCTAATAAAGAGCTTCGAGCCAATTCTGAATCTGAACCCCACATGCGGTTAGCAGAAGCTCTTAGTCCAGCAGCCTTTGCCCATTTCTCTCTGTAAGAATCTTGAGCTCTTTCGAAGCACATTGCTGCCATCTCAAAGTTACCCTCATTGAATAACTGCACGATCATCAAGTTTGTATGAAAAATCATGAGATACCTTGTTCAGACTCTTTAGATAAGTATGAAATATGATCATGTTTCAACCTGTTATAATGGAGAAATTGCAACAAACCTTGATCCCACGTGAACTCCAATCTGCATCACTGCTTGCAACTTGCATTGTCTGTGCAAGAGATTCATCAACTTCTCTAACCTGAACAAGACATAACTTCTTCCAGCAATCAAATATTGGTTTAGAGAATTCTCCTTTATTCTCGCAGATCCACAATCTTTGCCTAGTGCGAGTTACAGCCACGTACAACTGCTTCAGTTCAGAGCACAGTATTTTGTGTTTGGTCTGACTAAAACTTGGAAAGGACTTATGTTCTTTGGGGTCAAGTAGCTCGTGGTCCACCATATATTCATACAGCAATCTCCACTGATTCTTCAGAGGAGAAGTTCCAAAGTAGTTGTATAATAGGACATCCTGTGAAAGACAATGACGCCATAATCCAGACGATGAATATAAAAAAGCTAAGTCAGAGGGTCTTAATATATAGGTAAAGACAAACATACAACAATTCCTCACCTGAAACTCAAGGCCCTTGCACTCCACTATTGTCAAAACAAGCGCTTGCTTTCCTATATATTCAATTATTTCCTTCTTTGCAGATTCATCACGCACTAAGATTACCTGTTCTGCTCCAAAGCTAGTCATACTCTTATTTACTTTATTGCCGAAAATTGTTACTATTGCATTTTCATCATTTGCAGATTCAAGCAACACTGGCGGCTCTCCATATATAAAGCTTGTCTCGGGACTTAGGATGTCAACGGAGAATGGGAAGAAGTGATACAAAAGATCAATTATGAATTGAGACAACTTGAGAACACCAGAGTGGGTACGAAAATTTTGATTCAGATGAAGAACATCTGAAGTAGATGATTGGTCCTTCTCTTTTATTTTACTCTTGCCATTACTTCCACTTTCCAAAAGGAATTCGTTGTAAAACAAAGACCGAATGTCTTGAAATCTGAAATCTATTCCCCTGGCAATAGTTTGAGCAGTATCACCCGAAAATGTAAAGCCTTCCATGCAATTCTTACATAAATACTTCAAAAGACTAATTTGTCTCATGGTCAGATCTTGGACCTCATCTATATAAATGAAATCCATGTCCTCGCCGTGATAGCTCCCATTTCTCAGTCGACGATGAAGGTCAATGACTAAATCAGCCAAATCAAATTCACCATTCATTAATTTCTTTTTCTCATAATCAAGAAAAATGTCATAAACCATCTGCCTTTGCTCCTTACTTGTGCTGGACACTCTTCCCTCAGATAGTAACACATATTCCTCCCTGCTGAGTTGAAAATCAAGTACCCTCCCAGCAATTATCCCACCTTTTATATGAGATATTATTTCAATAAACACAGTCAATGGATCCAGCTTCTTGGTGAAACGATCATTGAAATGCGACCAATAAGATGAACTGAACCGCTCATAGGTCACCTCCTTCGTACTGATAAAAGCATTCAAGACAAATGTCTTAGAGATTCCATTGTCACCCTGGGAAAGTTGCCTTATTTCACTGAATCTATCGAAATATGAATTCTGCATACTCCTGTCAAGCATCATCAAGAATTTACGAAAAGTTACGACTAACGGATAGCTTTCTGGTGGAATATTTATTAAATTCTCAGGGATATCCCTCGATTCATCTGCCTGATCAGTATCATGCATATCAACTAAAGTGGGTACTGCTGAATTCTTTCCCGTATGTATAAAACTGCAAAAGAAAACACAATCAAATCAAACAAAAGAAAAGGTTCAACTGACTAAGTAACAGAATTTATCTACTTCATTTACCTTTTCCAGTTAGAAATCTGATTCTTGACAGCAGAACATAACATTGGGCTGACGGTCAAGAACATTTGCCGTAACACAGGTCCTTTCTCTCCCGTCCAGTTTTTCATGGGAGAAGACGTATATGTATAAGTTTCAGCATTGGGGAATCCTTCTGAAGAAAAATAATGTTGCTGCTCCCTTCGAAACAATTTCATGGTCAAAATAGTTGTCTTTCCTGTTCCAGACCTTCCAAGTATAAAAGTACTTCTAGGATAAAGAATTACTTCCGATTCTTGATCAGTTACTTCGAATGGAAGGTCGAGTTCTTTGCCATCACTTCCAGAAAGCAAATGACTCACCATACCAGATGATAATGAGTAGAACTTCATTAGTAACAAACTATCTTTCACTTTTGAGGTTTCAGCACAATTTCTTTCCTCAAAAATCCCAGAAATAAAGGTACCAGTTGACCCGCTGCTACTATTGTTCTTATACCGAACAATATCATCACAAACTCCCCAGGTAACTGGCAGTTCTAGATCCCTACATAGAAAAGTTAAAAAGTAATGAAAAAAACAGACACTGAGTTCCATACTTCCATTTTATAAAAAGGTAGAGCAAACACATATGGAACAAATAAACATACTGTTCAGTTTGTTTCAGTTTGCAGTAGTCAATGAATTCATTGGTGTACATCTTAAAGACGCCATCCAGACGCGCAAGTAGTTTCGGAATCTCCTCTACAGGTAAGATATCCCATATTTTCAACACCTGGGTGTAGCTTGAATATTTGACAATATCAATTGTCGAGATAACATATAGATTTCCGACCTTGAACTGTTTCACAAGTTGCAAGGAGCTTCCACAAAGGGAATCTTCTATCTTGATATTTTTTGGTCGCCAGCCGCTAGAGATCCTAAGCAATAAATTAATAACACACTTCTGAATTTGAAGTGACTTCAATTTCCCAAATGACCTCCTGAAGTTATCACTAAACAGAACCTACATCATTCAGAAAACGAAAGACCAGCACATTAAGGATCAGTACTCCTAGATTGAGCATAATGTAATGCACCAGTATGTATAAGCAATTTACCTTCCACCTTGCACTTTTAAAAAGTAAGCTATCTCCATCAAGTAAATCGTTCAACTGACCGAGTTCCTTCTTGGCCTCCAACAATACTTTTGCTAGCTCTTTGTCTTCATTAGCATTAAAAAAGCAGTTTCGTTCCTTTGCATCCTGGACTAACATTTCCCAGCAAGATCCACTACTTGACAAAGTTTTATCATTCCCCATAATCCAAAGGCAGTGCCTGCAAGGACAGTAAGATATCTAACCAGATACAACACCACCAAAAAGTAATAGACATGCAGCAAGTTGTAGGGTATGATTCGTTTTGGTAGTATCAGAAATTTTACAATCCCGAAAAAACCCATGAGCAGTCATACCTCGCTCTAGTCAAAGCAACATTACAGTGCTTGGGATTAGATAAGGAGCCAATTGATCCACCACTATCAGATCTGACAGTAGAGACAATAACGATGTCCTCTTCACTGCCTTGGAAACCTTCAACGGGCATCACTCTCATAGCAAAATTTTGGAGCTTCTCGTATTTTCTTCCAACCTTTTCCTTTATAGCAGCAACTTGAGCAGCATAAGGGGATATTACACCAATACTCAGCTTCCGTCTTGAGCCAGTGTCCCAAGCTACAAAAAGTAAGGCCATAGTCAGTAACTACAATTTCAATTTTTCTTCTTTCCAAAGTGTTCTATAAATAAATATACAAAGCACACAATAGAAAACTAGCACTATTTGAAATATGCCCTCTAGCTAACAGAAAGCATACCTTTAAATAGGTCTTGCAAAATTTTCACAATAACTGCTACTTCCACCATATTCTTGCGGCTTTCTCCAACACTGTCTAGTTCCTCCCTTCCATCACGGATACTTATGAATGAGTAGGGGCCAAATATAGGTCCTGGAAGATAGTGTCTTTCGTAAGCTTTACGGATAACATTTGGAGCATTCAGAATCTGATTTTTATAAAATTTGGCATTAGGAAAAGTGCTTATTTTAGGATGCATTCTGTATTGCATGTCGAGAAGGTGCTTTGGATGACCCGATGATGTCAATCTTTCATAAAGACTTCTTCCTAAGCCAGCTTTCTCAGAAACCTAAACCAAGAAAGTAAGTTCTGTAAAAGGTGCAACTTTAAATGAAATCAAGGACGACGTTGTGAAGGAAAATATAAGGTACCAAGCACAAAGTCAGAAACAATTACCTTGCTGTGTAACTTTGCTGGTAGCTGCCACTCATCACCAAATACAATAGCATGTTGTATGCCTTCGAGTTGCAACGGTAGTGCTAATTCACACTCCTTTAACTGAGTAGCTTCGTCAACGACCAACAAGTTCAGTGGCTCAATATCCAGCTCATGAAGATTATATGAACCAGATGGCGTGCAGAAAAAGCAGGACGCAGTTTGGAAACATAAATTCCTAATAAAATTCCGGCTTAAAACAGTTGGAAGGTTACGATCCAGATCATTGCTGAGATGTCTTAAAATATTGATAACCTGACTTCTCATCTCGCATAATGTGTCTGAAGTACAACACAAAAATTCTTCACATCCATGGGAATCTTGAAAACATACTACTTCTGAATGTGCAAAGTGTCGCTCTAATTCTGCACTGATCACATCACTCCGGGAGAGAAAAGTTCCAAAAGACTCGATCAAATCTAGAAGGTGAAACATTTTCTCAGAATTATGCTTCATAAGATAGTTTTTGGAAAGATGGGTGCATAAAACATAGATGCATTTTCTGAGTGGTAAAGCTGTATCTTTGTATCGGTTTCTTACGAATTTAAGAAAAGAAGTCTGAACCTCAGCAGCATCTTCACTCTCGACCTTTGCTTCAGCCCCATCTGTGGCAGTTTCCTTCAAAAATAACTGATATTCCGATAGCCCATTTTCCAGAAAAAACATCATGGATTCAAAACATTTTTTCCAACCAGTTTGGTGTGCAAAACATTCTGCAAGTTTGTCTACACGATAGTGTAACCAAATCTCCTTAAGATCATCACAATTTTCAAATTCAGTCCTGCTACCAATCAAGAGGAGATCTCCCAGTGCACAAATTGACTTTTCCTGTCTTCGGTACATATCGGATGATTCTTTGACAAGCTTAAGCACGCGAGTGGCCACTTCGGCGAGAGCAATGCTTGTTGGAGCACATGCAAGTACTCTGTAACTCCTCTTTAATAGGATATGTAACAAGACACTGAGAGTTTTTGTTTTTCCCGTCCCAGGTAGACCCCAAACAAGTTTAATACTGGAAGACTTGTGGCTGCACTGAACAGCAGAAACTGAACTAACCACTGCAGCTGCTTGGGATTTGTTAAGGACTGACAATGATCTTGCATCAGCTTTATCAGAACAGATAATCTCGTTTTGTAAAGAACAGCTATCGCAGATCTCCTCAACCTGCAATAACATAAGAAAAACCTAGACATCACTTCTACTTAAAGTTGGTTGGAATCATCAAAGAGATGAATTTTCTCAACAGTATTCTCACGAGACCTTACACTTCCACCATCTTTCCGAATGGAAAGTGAGTGTTAAGACAAAAAACCAAAGCAACCCAGAACCGAAAATACACCACAAATATGTCAATTCATACTCTATAAAATATTATCAAGAATTCATAAGCACATATCTTACCATAGAATTGCTGTCAAGTACTCTTTTGATAATCTCTAAGTTGCCAAACTTGTGCAGTGCCGTCCATATGCTAGTGTTTGTTTTCACATTTGTCAGAAACACGGCAAAAAGTGAGCTTTTGTGCTCTTTAACCTCAATGGTGTTTGGTGTTCGGACTTCAAAAGACATAGAGTTGGCATCGTCCAATGAAGAAGTTGATTGGTCTATAACATCTGTGACTAATGCAAAAGTCCTTCTGAATCGCTCCAGATCAGAAGCGATTTCAGGTACTGCATCAGACAAAACAATTAGGTCGCAAGCGTTTGGACTATACCCCTCCTTGCCACTTTCACCATATTGGTTTCTCCAAGAATCAACCTTCAGGTTATATAAGAATGATCCTGCAGGTGTCTTAGACTCCTCCTCCAGGAAGATCACTTCACCATAAGGCAGCTGAGATATGACCTCCATCCTGGAACACAACTCGGCTCGAGTTTCTTCTATCAAAGGTAATGCATAAGACCCAAAATAATGCTGTACGGATCGAAAATATTCTGGAATCTTTTCCACCTGCCAAGACCACTAACCAGGTTTAGCTTAGACCCACTAACTCATTCAAATATCAGAACAAACTTTGACGCTCTATTAGATCTCGAAAATCATCTGTAATCTAATCCAAGCAAAATGTCTTGGCGATTTTATTCCCTTCAATGTACACCAATAGTGAGTTATTTAGAAATCCATCCTGCATTTGGTTGCGATGCCGGGTTTGGACAATACGCATAAAATTGATTTTGGTAAAGGTCTTGGTTGAATATGTCTTGAATAGACCATCCAAATACAAAATCGATCAAATCTTTTTCAGGTTTAGTACCAGAAGATGAAGAAGAAGCCATTGATGCTTCTTCAAGCTTGAACTGCTACTGCTTTTACTGTCCAATCTATCTCTGCATGTCAAAGCAGGAGGGAAAGAAAAAGAAAGAGAAAGAGAAAGAAAGTGAAAGGGAGAGGAAACGATAGGGAGAGATGTGACTGCAAGTGGGGTTATAAAGCGAATAGCTCCATCGCAGTTGGGGAAGCGACATGTGGCACTGGGCATATCAAACGGGTGGGACTTTAACCGACGGCCAGCCCATAGCACGACCCTTTAGCTTAGGTTTAGGCACACACTGTTGACTCTGTCTGGACTTCCGGAGTACTCTTTCTTGACTTGTGTCATTGCCACTAGCCTTTAGAGCATCTCCAATAGTGGGTGGAAAAATTTATATGTGGAGGTCTTATTTTGACCTTTATTTTGAAAGGTTTATGGAAGTTAACCTTAAAACTAGAAAACTATCTCTAATAGTGTGTGTTAGAACCTTTAGGATATCTTATGTGGATAAAATCTTAACCATTCAATTCAATTTTAAATAATTATTGATGGAAAAAATATCAAAATTGAGGGTCTTCCCGAAAGTCTAGTTAAGACTTTCTCTAACACCTTTTGTAGTCCATGTCATCACCCTTAAACTTAAAAACCTCACTATTGGAGATTCATTTTCAAGAATATTGGGTCTTAGATCTTATGTGGCAATAAAAATTAAGACCTCCACCCACTATTGGAGATGCTCTTACGTTACTTTACATTTGATGCGATTTCCAGATATTTCCTTTTTTTTTTTTGGCTTTGTTATGTTTGGTACCCAAGTCACAAAGTTGGAAGACATAATACACTCAAAGGGTCAGAAAATTCTAGGTGCTCCTATGAAGGCCAGCCCCAACCCCCAAGGTTGGCTTTTGAAATGTGCCCCTTGCATGGGGTAGAAAAAATCAATTTTATGCCAATGTTTTTTTTTCCTTTTTTTTTTTTTGCAACGGAACATGATTTTTTTTCCAAAGGATCAACAGTTTTATATGAATCTGGAGTTTGCTTAGAGCAAGCACTATGGTGCTCTAAAAGTAGTAAAAATCACCATAAGCCAAGAAATGGAGAGGGAAAGAAAAACACCCACTATGGTATATGTCTACAATTCAAAGGTTATTGAGTAACCGTCTATGCAGCTTCTGACTAGCTGTTCAAACTTCGACTTGACTAATGCGGCTACTCAGTAGCCCCTCAGAAGTTTACTTTAGACAGGAGAACCTATGGGATCCCCCCCTCACTTCCTCTTCTTCTCCATATTTTTCACTCCGCTCCAACAACAACCTCATTTTTGCCCATTTTGATTTTGAAGGTGAAATAGCTCATTTCGTTCCAAAATATTAAAAGGGTTTCTTCTGCCCTTGAAGGTGGTTCTATTGCAAGTTTTAATTTAAATTTCAATCCACAAAAGCATTAAAAAGGTATGTATAGGGTTTATTAATTTGGTTACCAATCATGATATATTGTTGATGTTAGGTTGATTAGCTACATTTGAAATTCATGAAGCATCGCATTGAATATAGAATTAGTTGAACATGTGAGACGATTGTAATGGTTGTGGTTTTCAATTTCTTTTTATATTGAATGTTGGATATATTGAATTGAAATTAGGATTGTTGGTTTAATGTGCAAAATGGTTTCTATCCTCCAAGCATTTGTTAGAATGAAATATGGAATCAAATCGCGAACTTCGGAAGATGAAATAGAAAAGGCTATTGTATTATGGCACCAAATATGTATTGATGTTCACATGTGTTTTATCCGTCAACCGGTACCAAAGGTGGTTCAAAAACGTCGACGACTTGTTCGTGATAGAGTTTTGCATGATGCGGTAATGATGAATGATAATTTTACGGTTGGAGGCACATATACTTCAAGACAATTCAAACAAGGTCTTTGTTTGTTTAAAGATTTGTTTGAGAAAATACTGGGAAGAATTGTCGACGTAGATGAAGAATGGAGACAACATCCGGATGCAACGGGAGTCATGGGTCATTCTCCTCATATGAAGATGGTTGACGTGATGAAAGCTTTGTGCAAAAATACCGCAGTGGATAGTCTTGATGATTATACACGAATGGGAGCAACCACAATATACAAGTATTTGAAGCACTCTTGTGACTTGATTTGCCACATCTTTTGAGAAAGATACTTGCGTCAACCCACGGTAGAAGATGTGGAGAGACTACTAGAGGAGATAACCGCAAGAGGATTTCTGGGAATACATGGAAGTGTAGATTGTATGCAATGGCCGTGGAAGAATTGCCCGGTGGCGTGGCAAAGAACGTATCACGGTAAAGAAAAAGAGAGTTTTTTGGTGTTAGAGGCGGTGGTATCCTATGACTTATGGTTTTGGCATGTATTCTTTGGAATGCTGGGATCAAATAATGACTAGTTACTCACAATTCTTTGACAAGATTCTTCAAGGGTTAGCCCCTCCGTGCAATAATGTCATAAACGGTCACCATTACAACATGGATTATTACTTGACGGATGGTATCTATCCAAAGCTACGGACAATCATACAAGCTTACCAGGTTACATTGAAGATTCCAGAGCGTGTTACGTTTGACAGGCTTATGGTATCAAATGGAAAAGAGGAAGGATGTTGAGCGGGCTTTTGGAGATCTTCAATCAGTCTACAAGGTAGTTGGGTCGCCATGTAAGCATTGGAAAGAAGGTGGCATGAACTTGTGTGAGTGTAAAATCTGCATGGATACCTCACACCTAACAACCATCAGATCTATAATCATGTCGTACAGTATTTGTTCATATCAGTACGAGGAAGATAAGAACTATGCCGAAGATGAACTATATAAGAGTATATGCAAAATAAGAACATAAGCTATTGATTAATTTCAGGTTAACTAATACATGGATATGATCCTTAGAACTTTAAGGAGAAAGCTAACCTAATCTCTCTCTTCACAACTTAGGTTATACCAAAAATCCCACCCCTACAATGTTTCTTGAGCTCGCCTTATATAGGCCGAGCCTGGAGTGGTTTACAGCTAATAAGACAAACTACTTAATCGTGGTGGTGTCAGAGCTTGTCGAGTAAGGCGGTTTCTTCGGCGAGTCCTCCGAAGATGACTTCATGCTTTTATCCTTCGACGATCTGTGCGAGTCTTCTATCTTCGAGCTCTTCCTCGAGGCTACTATGTAGGCTAATCCCGAAGTATGGCTGCGACGTCTTTTGGCCAATCTTAGCACTCCTGATCTTGACACGTATCACATAAATATCTTTTGTGGACTTGTATATCACATAAATATCTTTTGTGGTCCATCTAACGATCCTCAATGAGTCAATAAGATAAGATTATCTCTGGTCTGTTGGATTCTATCTTGAAGTGTTTTTGAGCTAACAAAACACTTGGCAGATAATGATAAAAAGAATTCCAATTGAGATTAATCTCTAATACTTGGTTATCAAGTTTAGGGTTTCCTTAACTTGTGGGACAAGTAATTGATTGCTTTATTCCAAAGCAACCTATCTTATTGAATGCTATAAATAGAGGCGTCTACGGACAAATATCGCAAGCATCAAGCATACGTGAAGGTCCTTAGGGAAGGTAACGTAAACTCTTTTCACTTCGGTGAACGCTTGTTGTGGTATAGTCATCCTCTATAGGTTGCAGCTCCTCTGGGAACTCCCTACGACTATAAAAGACTTTTCTTGAGAGTTGGGAAGCACAAGTAGGAGATTGGGACCATATTTGGTTGAAATCGGATTAACCTGTAACCTTGGTAACCTGATCACGTTCTTGTCTATTCCATAGTCCGTCTCTTCTGCTATACGGCTATTCAAGAACTGATACGTTACACACAAGGTTGAAAGGTAGCAACGCACGGCTGCACTCGGTGTTGTAAGACCTAGTTAGCTCCAGTTATACAAGTTTCTTAAGTGATTCTTCGTGTATAACTAAGGTAAAGATAATTTGGGCATAGCTTACTCGGTTTGCTTGTCAGCCCTGATTTGTGAAGTAGATTTCCGTATGACCTGGATTTGACAATCCGAAGGAAGTCAACTTGTGTGTGGTAAACTGATAGAGGACAGTTAGACCATACGTCAACAATTAGGTTGCAAAGCCAGTATTGCTGACACAAGCCTTTGACATTGGTCAAAGCAACTCCTAGGCATGTAAAGGACGTCAGCTGAGGGAATCAAGTGCGTGACGATCTGTGGGGGATCTAGAGACGTAAGGATTGTGACAGTAGCCATTCGCTTGGAGGGCTTGAGTTGGTCTCTGCTACATCCCAGACCGAAGTCTTATAGTAGGCTAGTGTTTGTAGTCAGTTTGTACTGGGCGGTGTTCAAAACTGGACGAGGTCCCGAGGTTTTTCTGCAAGGCAGTTTCCTCGTTAAAAAAAATCTCTGGTGTCTTGTGTGCTTTTACTTTCCGCATTATATCTCTGATTATATAATTAAAGCACCAAGTAGTACGTTATTCAATAACCGTAGAGTTTAACTCCAAAGTCCCCACTTTGTCGAGTTGATCCCCAAGATCACAACTCCGGTTATCTAAGTTTGGATATTGATTTTTGAGGTCGTCCAAACCTAAACCATAAGACTCACGAGCCCAAACGAAAAGTTGGTTGTATTTCGGTACCCCTCCTTTTTCAATTGGTATCAGAGCAGGTGAACACATTAAAGACGTAACTGTCTGTGTTTATCTAGGCTTGTGAGTTATGGATGTAAGTACTAATTCTACACCAGAGAACACCACTCCATCACACTTATATACAACTGGTTCAACACCATCTTGTGAAGAACAACCAATCAAGGTTGTCAATATGAGTGATAATCCTTACCCTTTCACCTTGACAGATGACTCTGACTCGGAGCTTGAAAGGGATGCAGCTAAGGAAAGTAGTGATCTCATTAAGTTCATGAAATTTCAGTCTTCTGAGATCTCGCGACTAAAAGCCAAGGTTAACTCCCTTTTGGATAAAGCTAATGGACAAGAATCCATGGTTATGTCCCTAACCACTGAGATCACAATACTAAAAGGGAAAAGTCATGCAGCCGACCAAACCCTGAGAAGTGGTAATCCCCAAAACCCCACCAGTACAGAATCTGAAAAAATCTGAACTTATGATTGCTCATAAAAAGATTGAAGAGTTAACGGGAGAAATTGATCGGCTCAAATCAATATCTGAAAATCCCGAAAATAGTCAATCAAAAACAAGAACTCATCGTGGTAAAACTGTTGGAACGAAGGTGATATCTTCGAGCACCTCAGACAAGGTGATTAATTCCCCTCATCATTTTGATGATAACAGTACCCACAAAAGGAGTTCTAATGAAGGTAAACATGAGAAATCATGTAGTTTCTGTAAAAAGAAAGGACACCTTCAGACTGAATGCAATAGCCAAAGGAGGATGAAATGAGTTGCTCAA
>JAJJMA010094215.1:0-12371 GCA_023529015.1 Papaver nudicaule
AAGATCCGCTCTAGACCTGGCGTTTAGATTTCGAATTATTAATCAATCTGTGAAGAAATTTATGACGATTATGATTGACCTCATCATTGATGGTGGGGAATGGACGGACAGTGTACGAGTAAGTAATAGGTTTTTGGTTGTATGATACACATTTTTCATTACATCTTAAATGCATACTTAATAAAATTTTGAACTCGGTGACTGCAGAAAGCTCATGCGAAAACCAGGTATCTTGAAGAGCATGGATGTGAGTTTCTCCACGAGGATTGCTATGATATGTTGCGCGAGAAACTTAATGGATACGATCCAGATGCTGATTTTAATTTTAATTTTAATTTGTAATCTTAATTTATGTATGATGGGTAGAGTTGATACTTATGCACCCTGCATTTTGAATTCTGATGTAATGCAATTTAGATTTTCATTATTTAAGAAGTGTTAACCCCAGTACATTCAACTTATTTAAAATCTAAACGGCACTCCTTTAAACCAATAGGCCTCCCCATTGGACGAGTAAGGTCTCGTGTGAGGGCTTGACAGTAATATACCCACAAAACCAGTACCAACACATTTTTAAGCCTCATCTTCGGATGAGGTCCTCCAGTAATTTTCTTTTTCTTCGGATGTGGTACCTAATAATTTGTCATCTTCTACGTCATCATCAGAAAAGCCGTTGGTGGAATCTGGCTGGTGCACTTCAGGGTTCATCCAAGAAAACTTCTCTTGAAAATTAGATAGCAGTTGTAGTATTGAAACAACTTCCTATGTTTTTTTGCATAAGTGTCGCCCGCCATGGTCTCCTGAAATAAAATTTTGACCGGTTAAGTATTTTGCTGAACAAACTCAAAGCATTTTAAAACATAAATGTATCCAAACGTAAATCACTTACCACGTTGGCCCTTGTTAGATGCCCTACACCGCACTGGTACAGAACTCTCTGGAAGGAGACATACTCATTTACTGCTTTTTTAATAACCCTAACACGCCTCTTAATTGAATCTAAGGTTCTGTGATTAGCATTCCCATTGTAGGCCTTCAGCTTATCCATGATACGAGACCACATGACTCTTGCAGTTACACGGAGCAATCTGACATCTCTTTGCAAGTAAACAAATGCCCAACTCCTGATGATCGCTTCGTTTTCAGCATTTGTGTATCTTACCATGATGGAGAGAAGTTTTTTGGTAGACTCTGCAAGTGATTCCTAGAACATGCGTGATATGAATTGAGAAAGTGAGAAGATAGTGGGGTGGTTTTCTTTCGATCAGAGATCACCTTCTTATACCCTTCAAAAATTTAACTATTCAATTGATGGACGTATGGGAAACTGACGTAGGACGTATTACCTAACTTCCTGTTTTCTTCCCTTGTTCTCCAAGTCTACTTGTTTCCCTTATTTACAACTCTTCTTTATTTAGAGTTTTACTTGTTTTAGGATTCCTTTCCTAGTCTTAGCTTTATGTTTGCTATATAAATAGCCGAGTCTTGTTCTTGTAAAGACACATTATTTTTGATTTTCAAAACTGAGATCATCGACTCTCTTATTATCTCTCTGAATTACTTTTGTTCTTCTTCTGTTTTCGCATCTATTTCTTCCCTTCGCATCTCCAGCAATCTTGTATTGCTTTCATTCCCATTAGTGCTACATTAGAAACACTGTTCGATGATACGATTAAACACAACTACTTGAAGTGATCACACAATGTGTGAAAAACAAGACCACTTTTACATGTCGGAATTGAAGTGACAATACCCTAACACGGGGACAAGGGAATCAAATGACAAAATTGATTTGATAAAACCCTGCCATAGGAGACATACGTATTTTCTTTTTATCGTTTCGAATAGTGTTGGATTTTCTTTTTATCGTTTCGAATAGTGTTGGATTTTCTTTTTATCGTTTGAGATTACGTTGGATTTTCTTTCTGTAGTTTGGGGATTTAAATTTTATCCTTTGCTATAGTATCTCCTTTGTATTTTGTGACTCGTTATGTCTTTAAAAACAATAGGTTTTCAGAGTATTTCCCAATCCATCTTAATCTTTTCAATATCTCAATTTCCTTGGTAATAATGGTCGTATACACCCCTGAAGAAGACACTGCATTAGTGCGAGCTATTCCTTTGTCATGAATCAAGAAGATGTAACAGAGGTCGCTTTATGTGGGGCAGTTGTTGCTTGGAATATGATCCTTGATAGGCTGGAAAACCTACACTAAAAATACTGCAAGTGCACAGTGTCTAACTAGTAGACAACGGCAAGTACAGGTCGAACCCATAGGGAGCGGTGGAAATTAACGTAACTAATGTTCCTAATTTATAAAGCAATAAAATGGATTTTTTTAAGATTTTTAGAAGATAATAAAAGAATAAAAACAAGTACGAGAAATTAAATACGAAACAATGAGTAATGGAAATAACTAAGGCTAGGGATTTCACCACACCACATGTTTTGAACAATAACAAAATATAAAAAGATTCTAATAATTTCTAGCATGTCATTAAACCTTTGTACCCTAACTCACACTTTCATCGATTAGATTTGCAAAAATTACTTGTAAACATTAAGCATGGATCATCAAATGATTTAACCTAAGCATAACCCATCAAATCGAATAACAAATAATGAAGAAAATCATATTAAACAATTAAAACTCTGTTGAAACAGTGATGGAGTGAGTCGAACAATTGCATAGAAAATAATAGAACTTTATTAATACATCACCGATCTAACATGGGGTAATAGTTTCCTCCCATCGCCTTGGTCGGATTTAGCTAGACATCATGAACAGAAAACCCAAGAACAGAATTCTCCTTCTCTGGCTGCTGGCCTCCTTCCTCGTCTCTCCGTCAAAAACCCCAAAACTCCACGATCAAGACTCCAGATCCCCTCGGCCAAACAAAACAACGTAGGTTTATAGGGTAAAACAGAATATGTGATGCTGATTCGGTGTAGCAGGAGTAATTTAATAGGATGCTTCTGTCTTCTGATTAGGTGTAAGCTTTAGTGGGATCCACTTATGTTGAGATGTCGTCCTCCAGAGATGCCGATACATCCAACTCGATGTTTACTATTACAACAAATTATATCACTTTATCAAAAATTACCAAAATCAGTAGCTTTTCTTTCTTTACTTCTGATCGTGGCCCCAACAAATACACAAAAACTTTTCCTCTGCCTTCACGTGCTCGTCCTTTATTCTTTACTTCCTCAACATGCTCTAGCCAATAAATTAATGCCACGTGTCCTGCTTCCTTTGGTCTGACTTTCTGCGCCGCCAACTGCGCTGACAGCTGCATCAGTCTGCTGACGTCATCTCTTGCTGTCTCCACTCATCAGCTGCCACGTGTCAACTCGGAAAGTCATGCTTCAGCTGGTTACCCTCTAACATTTTGGCTGCCCCGTAGCAATACTTTGACACCTTTTTCTATTTTATTCCAGATTTTCTACAAAACACAAACAAAGCGTAAAATGCACCTTTTATATGAAAAATAGCTAAAGAAAGTGTAATCAATATAAGTTTAGAGAGGTGGTTTTTAGACACCTATCAATCCTGCAACAATTTACTGATATATGTGGAAATCATAATGGTAGAAGCATTCGATCTTTGGCAAAGAGGAAAAAGCAAATTATGCAAGCTATTAATAAGTATATAACCTTTCAGAGAAGTATACGAATACATCAACGTCGAAGCGGTGTTGGGATTAGCAGGTCACGCATACAACTGTTGACAAGGGAAGAAATTGTAAGTTGTATCCAAAACTAGATGTTAAAGCATTTTCATGTTGGATGATTGGTAATATGTTTAAGCCTAACAATTGTTAGTTTCCCTTTGTTTTTAAATATAGGAGGAGCGGGCTAGAGCGGATTATTCAAGAAGAGTTGGAGAAGAATTTGTTTTCCACGACTGTTATTTAATTATAATTCACAATTTTCCAAATTTGAACATTTGTCTTAATCACAATTGATGGTAAGGAATAATAGGTTTTGTGGGTATATCTCTAGTAAGCCCTCACACGAGACACAACGGCTCGATTATTCAAACAATATGACCGTTAGAACCTTCTTTATATTCCTTTGTAAGCCCTCAACGGGTCGCATGTTGGTTCAAAGGAGTGGGAGTTAGATTATGAATAAGATTGGTGTTGTATGGAAACATGTTAAACATTAAAAACATTAATGAAAATCTAATTTGCATTACATCGGAATATTAATCTTACATTAAACATAATTACTCAAGTTTTATAAATGGTACACAAGAAAGTATTGAGGAGATGGTAATGCTGTTCATACTCAAATTCCTTCCCTTTACGTTCTTTCCATAGCTTCAAAGTCCTAGCTAGAATTTCAGCATCCTCAATTTTAACTTCCCGAAGTTGACGTAGGACCGATCTCCCCAAGTGCATAAAATCGTCGACGTTTTTTGTGTATTATAGTCCATCGACCCGACAACCCATTTACATCTCGCACAAATTCAGTACATTCTTCGTCAAAGTCTTCTTTAACATAACTCCACAGCAGTGACCAATTGACCCCATAACGACTCTGTTTTAGTTCAGCCGGTTTTGGATAGTACAACATGAGATATCTACAAAAACAATGATCTTCACGCCACGTAAATGGAGCCAAACTAGGTTTCTTTCTTGTTGATGGAGGAGGAGATAATGGTTTTTGAGATGGAGTACACCCATAATAGTATTCATGAACTATCTTATCAGTGAAGTTTCGATAACGTCTCCGAGGAAGAGATGCTGGAGGAGTACCGACTAAAACGAAGTTTGGTTGGGGAGATGCAGAAGGAGTACCAATTAACACAAAGTTCGGCGTGGTGGGAGGAGTAGAATTGTCGTTGTAATTAGGAGGTGTTGAACTAATTTTCTCGAATGGACGCTGACTCATAAATTGTATTTCACTAACTGGGCGTTTACCCTTTCGATCAACGGGAGGCTGGGAAGAAGCTGGGTTAGACATTTTTTGTTGGTAAAATGAAGACACATTCAACTAAATTGAGATTAATTGGGATGACAATGTAGTTGTGAGGATTGGTTGGTTTTATAGTTGAAAAACCCAACGGATCTATTTTTAAACGTTATGAATGTGGTTTTAGACGGCCGTGAATGTGTTTCTACCGTTAAAAATGGAGGGCTTGGATGAGGTATGTGGGTGTAACTTGAAAATCAAATTTTGGTTTATAGGGTGATTGGGGTCAAGGTCAAACATTGACTGGGGGGCGTACACTAAGTGGCCGACCTCCAGATTTGGACGGCCTTTCGATGGCCACCTCCCAACCGTAGTAGTTGCTTTTTGAGAGCTTTTTTTTGGACCTAATATTTGAGGATAAAACACAAAAAAGGTGCACCATGGTGCTTGCTCTTAGGTATAGAGAGGAAAGTAGATTAGGAGACGATCTCTGAAACTGAAATAAGAATTGATTTGGAATTTTTATGTTAGACTCAAAGTCGCATCCTTTTCTAATCTGTGTTTGGTTTTAGCATTTGTTTTTCTCTGTTTGCAGGTAACAATGGCTACTGGTAATTCATCCTCCAAAAGAAAATCCTCTTCTTCTCATAAGAAGAAATCCAGCAAGAGTTCATTTGAGGTATGAATTACATTTCAATTTTATGTTAGGGTTTTACTTTATGTGTATCTTTTCGTTTGCAAACTTACTAACAATTCGAATCGAAAAAAACATTAGCTTTCAGGTTATTAAGCCATGAAATTTAGGGTTTCAGGTTTTCTTACTTGTATACTCATCATCACATATCTGTTTGTGTGTGTATTTGAAATTTGTAACTGTATTGGGTTGTTTAGGTCAAGAAAAGGAGTAGGAAACACAAAAGAAGTAAATCGCAGAAGTTGTATCACCGCGACGCTTCTCTTTCACATTCTGATGATGGTTTAAGATCGAAGGATTCTGTGTCAATTTTCTCTTCTGATTCAGAAGAGGATTACAGAAGGTCTAGGTCTCGCACTCGTAAGGAAGAAAAGGGAGGTAATAGAAAGAGGGTTCGAAGAAATTCACAGAGTGATGAAGATAGCAGGGAATCTTTATCTCCGAAGAAGAAACATAAGTCGAAAAGAAGCGAAGATAGGAAACATTCTCCCCAAAGGAGGAGTAGGAATTATAAAAGTTCGAAAAAGCACAGATCTGCAGAGAGGAAGAAATCCAGTCATAAGAAGCACGCTAGTGGCCGATCACGGAGAGGAAAGAATGTGGATTCTTTGAGAAGTTATTCGAGAAGTTTGTCAAGCCCTCGAGGTAGTAATAGCAGTGGTGGGGAGAGAGAAATCATGAATTCAAGAGGGAGATCTAAAGTGAAGGAGACAAAGAGTAAGAGAAGTTCAGGTAAGATGAGTCATGGGAGGGAGCATTCCAGGTCCAGGTCCAGGAGTTGTTCTTCATTCGATGGACACAGGCAAGAAAATAGATATCACAGTGAGGACAAATATACAAATGGGAATTACCGTGGACGTATTAGATCAGTTGCTATTGCAAACGAAACAAATGAAGATGATGGAAGAAATTATCTTGAGGAGGAGAACACGGCTGAGATTATCCAGGCCTATGATGATTGCCCTTCTTCTCGAAGCAATGACAGTTTTGATGGGGATAAAAAGAAGAATGCTTCAGGGCATTCATATGTTGACTTTAAAAAGAGAAACAAAGATCCTAAATTTTTTGGGACGGCTGTAGAAATTGATATTTCGGAGGGTGATGAGTTAGAGACTAATTTAAGACAAAAGGTCACTGAAGAGTTTGAAGCTTCCACTATTGATATATCAGAGGGAAATGATTTGGAGTCAGTTTTAAGAAAAAAGGCCTTAGAAAAGTTTGAGGCCTCCGTCTTAAAAAAAAGTCCAGAAGCCGATGAGTTGGAGGCAATTCTAAGGCAAAAGGCTTTAGAAAATTTAAAGAAGTTTCGAGGAGGCCTTCAGGCAGACAGGAAAGTTGTGGGTGACCTGATAGATGAGAGTAAGAATGTTGCCAAATATCCATCTAATAAAGATACCTTTTCAACTAATTTACACAGGGAAGCTGTTGAAGTTGCTGAATCCAAAGAAACAGCATCACAGGTTACAAAAAGTGCCACTAAGCATTCAGTGGAAAATAGTGTAGGTGCTCAGACAAACAAGAGTGACAGCGTTGCCAATCGTCCATGTATTGAGAAAGTTGATGTCATCACCAGAAATTATTTGCACAAGGAAGCTGGTAAAGTAGCTGGATCAAAAGAAACAGTATCACGGGTTGCAAAAACTTCAGTGGAGAGTAAGTATGCTACTTCTAAAGATGATTGTCGAATTCCTTATAAAAATCATATCAAGCATGAGTCTAGGGATCAGCCATGTACTTCACATGTAGTGCCTGGTGCTGGAAATTCTTTATTGAGCCAAATGGTTGCTGGTAAAGCCACCCAAAAGAACAATGCAAGTGTTGAACTTACTATTAACAAGTCCAAGCTAAATACTTCTAGAACTAGGATAGTCTCTCCTTCTGATCACCCAATTGATAACCAAACACCCATAACACAAAACTCTCCTACCACAAAAGTGGTTCAGCCGGAATATATTGAGAATAAAAATGTTGATGAGTCCCAACAATCAGGGGAGGTAATAAAGGGAAGCTCACAGTTTGAACAAAAGACGATGTCTGTGATGCGCGGGGGTGAATTGGTAAAGGTAAGTTGTTTTCGGTTTGATAACTTGCAGCAAATCTTTTTCTTAAGAGATTAGAGTAAGTTATAGTTTTATTGCCTAACTTGATTTTGTTGACAAATGTGCAGGTGGGTTACAAAGTTTACATACCCAATAAACCCCCGGCTTTGGCGAGGAGGAAACTTAATCGATGAAAACGGGTTCTTTTGTTCTAGTAGGAAGTGCATTCTCGCAAGTTCTTCAGTACTTCAAATCTCTCAAATCAGAAAGCAACCTTACACTTGCATTGAAATCCATAAAAAATATACAAAATAAACAGGCCAGTGTCACTGAAATGTATAAAACATATAGGTCTGCCATGTAGTTACAGGATCTCAAGTCTGGAAGACTACCTACCAAGTTCTCACAACCATGAGTACTAACTTTTTGATTGTATAGCACTTTCACTGCGACTGGTTTCTTTCTTTTTGTCTTCTTTACAGGTGGGACTAATTGAAGTCGAAGAGAGTTTTCTTTCAAGAAACTTGCTATGATCATGCTGCATGATTTTCTTTCCCTCACTTTTTTTCTGTAGTTTTGTGCAATTTCTAGGCAAGGAAACTGTGAAGTGTGAAGTAAGAAGTTTGTGGTTTTGTGTTGCACTGAGCCAAAGGGCTATCTTTGAATGTTATCCTTTTGTCATTCTCCGAATTCTAGCATGCGGAATGTATTTATTTTTGTTAAATAACCGTTACATGCACATGTTCTTGAGCGAAGGTAAACATACTGATGTGAATAGCCTAACACCGGTTTGGGTGGGTGGACAAATTTGCACTCCATGCTAAATGTCTAAACATGTTTTTATTTTATTACAACTCTAGAACAAAAATAGAACTACAACAGTCATCTTTTTTTATTTATACACATGCTAAATGTCTAAACATGTTTTTATTTTATTACAACTTTAGAACATAAATAGAACTAAAACAGTCATATTTTCTAGATGGGATACTACTCTTGTAAATCCAACGTTATAATCTATTTATATAGTTTCCCTTCTTAGAATCAGTAAAATATCTTAAATGTCTCAAAATTTCGGGCGGCCTTCGGCCGCGTCTCTTTTAAAACTCTAACACCGGTGATCTAAAAACTTGGATTCGCTAGAATATTACAATTTTTAACCAATATGAATTGCTGCTATCTAAGACGCATATTCGATATATTAATTTAAACAGTAGTTTGCCAACATCATAAGATAAATATTAGACACTGCTGGAACAGAAAAAAAAAATCATATAAAAGGCCCCAAATTTTTGTTTCGCCTAGAGCACCTCATAACTGTAAGACGTCCCTGTTAAAGACAACTCTCCTCTTGGCATCGAAGGTTTTCCACTGAACCCAAAAACATCGTATGATGAGGGTACTAATGTAGCGTCCTCTCCAAATAGCTTATCATGAGTTTTGCCGAAGAGTATATCGACATAACTACCAGAGTCTACCAGTATTCTAGGCATTGCTAATTCTTCGATATGCAGATTTATAACCAATGGATCGTTATGACATCTTCCTCCATCTGGGATGTCCATTGCAGAAAAGAAGACTGGTTGCTTCTGCCAGTCTTCGAGATGTTTTTTCGACGCTACACTTATTATCTCTTTCCTTCGAAATCTCTCTTGTGGATTCTGTCTGTGATGTTGCTTCTGAAACTTTGCTCGCTAACTTCTGCATGCACTATCGAATTGCAATCATTGAATCTCGGAATGTTTCGATCAATTGTTATTACATATGCTTCGTGTTTCTTTCTTCCTTCGACTGTGTCTGATTTGGGGGCGGGTGTTGATACTAATTTTCCCATATCATACTTACGTAAGGTTTTTCAGGTTAGTTATGACTAATACTAAGTAATAGCTAGGATCCTCGCTCTTCCTCGTATCCACTGAATGGAACAACGATCTTACGAGCTCATTAGAAACTTAAGTACAGAAGATTAGGCTGAAAACAAACTGAGAAAGTCGGATCCACAGCAAGGTGTTTCATCTCCTTATAATCAAATCATGTCTATAAATCATATTCATAACATTACAACAAAGTTCTTTCGGATCCTATCTAGCTCGATTCAATACGGTATGGGGTTAGTACTAAGTATGCTGATCTCCTGATTCAAGAAGATTTCTTAGCTACAGTCTCCCCTTGTAATTTCGTCGACCCCAGCTTCTATGTTGAAGAGGGGTATTTATAGCAAGTCTCGGCAGTAGCTTCTCTTTGCTATACTTCGTTTCTTCCACTCTTCGATGATCTTTGCTGACAGCTGGTTTCTGTGCGCCGCCCTTATTATCCATTCGCGTATTGACACCTCTCTCATGATATACCTCTTTACTGTGCAGATTCCTTGATGTTCTTGATGTCCTAATTCTTATCCATTAGGTTACTTTTACACCGCTGTCTGATCCATTCGTGTATTGACGCGTGCCCCTAGTCTTCTGTAACTCTATAAAGTATTGATGTGATCGTTTGGAACGTGCCTTGAGTCGGTGGTGCCTTCCTTCGTTCCTTTGATTGCCGTGGTAGCGTACTTAAGGGGTGAATTCATACTTCGTTTCGCTTTATCTGTCGGACCTTCTTGCTTCTGATCTAGGTTTGTAGGACCAGTAATATTTATGCATTAACAATTTGCCCCTTTTCTTGAGGTTTATTTTAAATAATCCTTCGAGAAAACCTGTCTCATGGCTCCTTCTATTCTTCTTTTAGTTGAGAATGTATGTTCGTCGTCTTCTTGTTATCGTCTGCTTTAGTTGGTGCGCTCTAGTTTGCTTTCGCCCGCGGATATATCTGTCTTCTTCGCGTCATCAGGTGTATCTGCTATCTTCGCATCAGTAGGTGTATCTACCGTCTTCGTACCAGTAGGTGTGTCTACTGTCTTCGCATCTACCAGTAGGTGTGTCTACTGTCTTCGTCTCAGTAGGTGTGTCTACTGTCTTCGTAACATTGTTGATCATGAGATCTTCTCCTTAGTGTCTACTTTTTCAGGCATTTCAACCTTCTTGGGTTAAGCATTATCTTTCAACCATCCTTGGCCAGGGGATGATTTAGGACATTAACCCGGGAAAAATATTCGCTAGAGGCGACGTTTGAGTTATCTCTATCATCGGGATTCTTACGTTTCACCTCATACATATTAATGAGGATCCTAGAGATGACCTGTGATCAACAGGTATGCTCCTGTCATGGCAATTGTTCTGTTGCGCTTGGGCTGCTGGCAATTGTTCTGTTGCGCTTACATCGCTGTTGCTTTTCGAAGTAGTTTTTCCAATCCTGATTTTGTTCATTCTCCGTTGGGGAGTGTAAGGCTTCTTTGCCGAAGTTGATCATCCTTTTGAGTTTCCTTTGCCGAAGTTGATAATCCTTTTGAGTTTCCTTTGCTGGGAGGATCTTTGTTGCTTATGTGTCTTCTTGGTTGTCAAGTGATGGTTGTTTCTTTCTTTTATGTTTCTCGAGTTCTTGCTCCTTCGGTGTTGCCATTATAGTGGTTTTTTCTTGTGTGGATAAAGTTTGTCTCTGGTGTCCTTCGGTGATGTTGTTATAGTGTTTGCCCCTCTTTGCTTTTTGGGAACGACCTGCTATAGTTACCGAGAGGCAAGGATCCTGTGCTGCTTTAAGTGTCGCCCTCCGCGTGCTTGTTATGGTAAGTCAATGCATTCCTTCGGGTATCTTTCGTTGGCACATATCCTTGGCTACGCTCGCTGTACTGGTAGATTTGTTGCCCCTTGACTGGTTGTGGTTTCCGAAATATCGTTTCCCCTTCTTATCGTTGTCATGATCTTCTTTTGTCGGCTGTGCTCTAATTTCCTATGTTGAACCATGGTGTTGTCATTGGTGGTGCCGTAGTAGCTGATCTGTATTTTTTGTCTTTGCTGGAGTTTTATCTCCTGGTTTTTTTTGCATTTTCGTCAGTGCTTCGTCCCTGAGAAGGAGTTGCGTCTTTGTCGGTGCTTCATCCCTTGGTGGCAGCTGCGTCTTCGTCGGTGTTTCGTCCCTGACTTGGAGCTGCATCTTCGTCGGTGCTTCGTCCCTGAGTTGGAGCTGCGTCCTCTTCGGTGCTTCGTTCCTTGGTGGCAGCTGCGTCTTCGTCGGTGCTTCGTCCCTGACTTGGAGCTCCATCTTCGTTGGTGCTTCGTCCCTGAGTTGGAGCTGCGTCCTCTTCGGTGCTTCGTTCCGTGGTTGTTATTCTGTCCTCGTGGATGCTTCGTCCCTTAGTTGTGACCGGATACTGTAATTTCACTCAATAAGGGTTATAAGCTAACTGGTTGGTACATCGTTAATGCTAATTGTATGGTGTGTGGTGGTAGTGGGTGGTTATTTGTTGTAAAAGGGAATAGTAATGGGGAGAATTTGAAAAGTGTGTAACTGCTTTATCGGGTAATGGGAGATGTTTTTAATGGGTGCGAGAATCAAGGAAACCCTAATGTGGTTGTTTTATTTCCTAAACTGTAACGCCTGCAGTATTTATAGCAAGTGGTTGGATGGCGACAGGAGTTCTTCTATAAAAGACTAGTCTTCACCGATCGTCTCCTAACATTTTCCGAGCGGCTAAGGGAAAAAAGAAGATTTTTTGAAGAAATGGCAGACATGGGAAAAGCGCCCATGAATTACGAAGAAAATAGCAGAAGGAAACATGTTCGAATAATAATGGATAGGGAAGTCAATCTTGAAGGTGGTGGTTCTTCTAGGAAGGAGAGTAATC
>JAJJMA010094237.1:0-16492 GCA_023529015.1 Papaver nudicaule
GGACGCGTGGCTGATCGCGTCGGTCGACCTGCGCGAGCCGCGGGTGCGCTCGGGCGCGATCCTGCTCGCGCTGCTTGCGCGTCCGACCTACTACGCGACCGGCGACTACATGGCGCCGCTGCGCGCGTTGAATCGCGAGACGCTGCTGAAGGCGTTCGATGCGGTATGCGGCGGCTCGATCGAGGCCGGCGCGCGCGATGCGCAGCCCGGGGACGACGCGGCGGGCGGCGCGGCGGGCGACGGCGGCGCGATCGCGCGGTTCTGCGAGAACTTCACCGAGAAGGCGCGCGCCGGCAACATCGATCCGGTGTTCGGTCGCGACGCCGAGATTCGGCAGATGGTCGACATCCTCGCGCGGCGCCGCAAGAACAATCCGATCTGCGTCGGCGATCCGGGCGTCGGCAAGACCGCGGTGGTCGAAGGGCTCGCGCTGCGGATCGTCGACGGCGACGTGCCCGACTCGCTGAAGGACGTGACGATCCTCGGGCTCGACATGGGCCTGCTGCAGGCGGGCGCGAGCGTGAAGGGCGAGTTCGAGAACCGGCTCAAGGGCGTGATCGCGGAAGTGAAGGCGTCCGCGAAGCCGATCATCCTGTTCATCGACGAGGCGCACACGCTGATCGGCGCGGGCGGGCAGGCGGGCACGTCGGACGCCGCGAACCTGCTGAAGCCGGCGCTGGCGCGCGGCGAGCTGCGCACGATCGCGGCCACCACGTGGGCCGAATACAAGAAGTACTTCGAGAAGGACGCGGCGCTCGCGCGGCGTTTCCAGCTCGTGAAACTCGACGAGCCGGACGTCGCGACCGCGGTGCTGATCCTGCGCGGGCTGAAGGAGAAATATGAGGACGTGCATCGGGTCGTGATGCGCGACGATGCGATCGTCGCCGCCGCCGAGCTCGCGAGCCGCTACATCACCGGACGCCAGTTGCCGGACAAGGCGGTCGATCTGCTCGACACCGCATGCGCGCGCGTGAAGGTGCTGCAAAGCGCGAAGCCGGACGTGCTCGAGGACAAGGAGCGCAGCGTGCAGGCGCTGATGCGCGAAAGGAGCGGCCTGGAGCGCGATCGCGACAACCAGCAGCCGGTCGATCTCGCGCGGCTCGACGAGATCGATGCGGCACTCGCGGCGCTCGACGCCGGCGTGGCGGCGCTGCGCGACGAATGGCTGAAGCAGCAGCGCGCAGCGCAGGCGCTGCTCGATGCGCGCGCGGCGCGGCGCGACGCGAAGGCGGCCGGTGCGTCCGACGACGCGCTCGCGCGGCTGTCGGACGCGATCGCCACTGCGAGCGACGCGTTCAGGGCCGCGCAAGGCGACGCGCCGCTCGTGCGCGTGGACGTCGATCCGGACGTGGTCGCGAAGGTGATCTCGGACTGGACCGGCATCCCGGTCGGCAAGATGCTGCGCGACGAGGCCGACAGCGTGCTGCGGATGGCCGATACGCTGAAGGCGCGTATTCGCGGCCAGGATCATGCAATGGACCAGATCGCCGAGGTGCTGAAGACCGCGAAGTCCGGGCTGAAGGATCCGCAGCAGCCGATGGGTGTGTTCCTGCTGGCTGGCCCGTCGGGCGTCGGCAAGACCGAGACCGCGCTGTCGGTGGCCGACATCCTGTTCGGCGACGAGAAGTCGGCCACGGTCATCAACATGAGCGAGTTCCAGGAGAAGCACAACGTGAGCCGCCTGATCGGCTCGCCGCCGGGCTACGTCGGCTACGGCGAAGGCGGCGTGCTGACCGAGGCGGTGCGGCAGCGGCCGTATTCGGTCGTGCTGCTCGACGAAGTGGAGAAGGCGCATCTCGACGTGATGAACCTGTTCTATCAGGTGTTCGACAAGGGGACGCTGTCCGACGGCGAAGGCAAGGAGATCGATTTCTCGAATACGGTGATCTTCCTGACGTCGAATCTCGCGACCGACGTCATTACCGAGATGACCGCGGGCGACGCGAAGCCGGATGCGGCGACGCTGCTGGCTGCCGTGCGGCCGATCCTGTCGCAGCACTTCAAGCCCGCGCTGCTCGCGCGGATGGCGGCGATTCCGTACGGCACGCTTGCGCAGGATGCGCTCGCGGGGATCGTGCGGCTCAAGTTGGACAAGATCGTGCAGCGGCTCGCGCGCAACAACGGGATGCGCTTCACGTACACCGACGCGGTGGTCGCGCAGATCGCCGCGCGGTGTACCGAGGTCGAGACGGGCGCGCGCAACATCGACTTCATTCTGCGCGGCAACGTGATGCCGCTGATGTCGCAGGAGATTCTTGCGCGGATGAGCAGCGAAGCGCCGGCGGAGTCGGTCGCGCTGGATGTGAACGAAGCCGGCGAATTCACGGTGACGTTCGACGCGTGACGGTTACGGTTGTAATGCGGTGCGCGTTCGATGAAATGAAGCGGTTGCACGGTGGCGGGATAGTGGCGACACGAGATGAACGGGGAACGTGACATGACAAGGACGAAGATCGTCGTCGGCCGGAGGGCGTCGTCGTGACGCCGGAACAGGTACTGGCGGCGCATGCCGAGGGTCGGACGATCGAAGACGCGGATCTGTCCGGCATCGACCTGTCCGGCATGGATTTGTCGGGCATCCGCTTGGAGAACGTCGTGCTTGCCGGCGCGAACCTGAGCGGCGCGGCGCTGACGGATGCGGCGTTCCGGCAGGTCGACCTGTCCGGCGCGAACGTGCGGCAGGTGACGGCGCGCGACGCGAGCTTCACGGGCGTCGCGTGGAAGCACGCGGATGCGGCCGGAGCGGACTTGTCGCGCGCGTTCTTTCAGGATTGCGAATTCGCGCGGAGCGTGTTTGCGGGCGCCCGGTTCGAACGCGCGGATACGCATGCGTGCCGTTTCGACGGCGCTGATTTCACCGGCGCGAACCTGACGCGGTGGACGATCATGGATACCGACCTGGCGAGCGCAGTATTTGCGCAGGCGGTGCTGGTCAGCGCCAGCATGACGGGCTGTGTGCTGACGGGCCAGGATTTTCGTTCGTGCGATCTGACGATGACGATCATGAACGGCGCGCAATTGCAAAACGCGAACTTCAGCGGTGCGAAGCTCGACCGGACGAGCCTGATCGGCGCACGGCTCGACGGCGCGAATCTGTCGGGCGTACAGGGCGAATATACGGCGCTGATCGGCGCGACGCTTGCGCAGGCCGACCTGCGCGACGCGTGCTTCGAGATGGCGGATGCGAGCGAAGCGACGTTTTCCGAGGCGCAGGCGGGCGGCACGCGCTGGGACCACTGCGTGCTGAAGGCGACGGATTGGCAACGCGCTTCGGCGAAAGGCGCGCGGATGATCCATTGCGACTTGTCGCATGCGAATGTTTCCGGCGCGGACTTTTCCCGCGCGGATCTGAGCGGCTCGAACGCGCATGCGCTCGTACAGGTGGACACGCGTTGGGACGGCGCGAATCTGAAAAGCGCGCGGCCGACCGATCCGGTGTTGCAGCGCGCGGAACAATGGCGCTCGCGCGCGGCATGAAGCAAAACGCATAGGAGTGCATGGAGATGGGGAGCTCACTCGTTTCAATGGCAAGACCGGGGGACGACCGGCAGGGCGCGCTGATGTACGCGACCGTTTCGGGACGCGCGGACCAGTGGTTCTTTCTCGGTGAGTCGGGTACGTCGGTCGAGCGCGCATGCCGTGCGGCAAGCTGCGTGATCGAACCGGAGTGCGGCGATACGGTGCTCGTCTGTCACGGCGGCGCACCCGGCTCGATCGCCTATATCGTCGCCGTGCTGTCGCGCGCGCATGCGGCCGACGCGGCGGTCGTGCTGCCCGGCGGCGTCGCGCTGCACACGGAAGACGGCGCGTTGCGGATCGACGCGGTGCGCATCGGGCTGAACGCAAGCGACGCGATTTCGATGGAGGCGCCGGCGGTCGGCATGAGCGGGCTGCGCGCCGACGTGCAATTCGCGCGGATGAACGCGTCGGTCGGCGACGTGCAGGCGCGGCTGGGCGTCGTCAGCACGGTCGCGAAGCAGGTGACGTCGACCGTCGGCCGCCTCGTGCAGAAGGCGCGCGACAGTTTCCGCTGGATCGACGGTGTCGACGAGACGCGCGCCGGCCGTATGCGGATGAAGGTGGAAGAGCGGCTGCACGTCACCGCACAGCACGCGAGCGTGCTGGCCGACGGGCACGTGAAGATCGACGGCGACAAGATCGATCTCGGATAGGAGCGCGGCATGTTCGCAGTGACGAAGGAAAACGGGCAGTGCATGGGGATGCCCGATACGTGCCTGACGCCGGCGCCGCCCGGGCCGCCGGTGCCGATGCCGTATCCGAACATCGCGATGCCGATGATGGGCAATCCGGCCACGACGAAGGTGATGATCCATGGGATGCCGGCGCTGACGAAGGCGTCGAAGATCAGTTTGAGCAGCGGCGACGAAGCGGGCGTGAACGGTGGGGTGGCGTCCGGCAAGAACATGGGGGAGATGGACTTCGTGATGAGCAGCCAGAAGGTCAAGCTGGAAGGGAATTTCGCGGTGCGGCTCGGCGACATGACGAAGCACAACGGCGGCAATACCGTCGGGAACGTGCTCGCGCCGAGTCAGGGCGTCGTGATGGTGATGAGTTGATCGCGCCGGGTACACGGGGTATTGCGGCGCACGGAGGAAGAAGACATGGGTTCACAATCTGACCGGCTGCTGGTCGGCAAGCGTTTCGATTTCAGTTCCGAGGCCCGCAAGACCGGCGATGCCGCGTATGAGTTCGCCGTCGTGGAGATGGAAGGATTCGAAGCGATCTCGCAACCGTTCCGTTTTACGCTGACGCTCGTGTCCAACGACGCGTCGGTCGAGTTCGACGCGATCCTGTCGAACCGCGCGACGTTCACGATATACGGACCGGACGGCGCCACGGAGACGCCGTATCACGGCGTGCTCGCCGAATTCGACCAGATGCATCGCGCCGACGGCTACGTGTTCTATCGCGCGGTGCTGGTGCCCCGCTTGTGGAACCTGTCGCTGTTCCGTATTTCCGAGGCCTATCTCGACGAGCAGCCGATCACCGATACGCTCAAGACCGTGCTCGAGCTGGGCGAGCTGACGTCCAGGGATTTCGACTTCAAGTTGACCGCCCAGTATCGGCCGCGAAGCTTCGTGTGCCAGTACGAGGAGACGTACCTCGATTTCATGTCGCGCTGGATGGAAAACGAAGGCATCTATTACTACTTCGATCACCGCAACGGGGCGGACACGCTGATCGTCGTGGACAGCATGCTGATGCACGAGAAGGCGCGCAAGGATCCGACGGACGAGGTCAAGGTCGTGCCCGTCGCCTATCGTCCGGACGACCGGATGGATACGGGCGTGACGGGCGATTCCGTGCGCAGCCTGGTGTGCCGTCAGAAGCCGCTGCCGAAGGAAGTGATCCTGCAGGAATTCAACTACCGGAAGGCCGCGCTGCATCTGAAGGCGAGCGCGGTGGTGTCGGCGAGCGGACGCGGGCAGGTGATGCTGTACGGCGAAAATTTTCGCGACGAAGCGGAAGGCCGGCGCTACGCGAAGTTGCGCGCCGAGGAAATCTTGTGCTCCGGCAAGGTATTTTTCGGCGAAGGCGCGGCGGTGGGATTGCGGGCCGGTAATTTCGCCACGATGTCGGGCCACTACCGGGACGACTTCAACGGCGAGTACCTGATCACGGAAATCCACCACCGTGGCTCGCAAGCCGGCGCGCTATTGAGCGGCGCCCGCGCCGCCTATGGCGACGATGGTGCCGGCGGCGAGACGTCGTATGGCAACACGTTTCGCGCGATCGCGTCGAACGTGCAGTTTCGTCCGGAACGCGTCACGCCGAAGCCGCGCGTGTCGGGCACGATGCACGCCGTCGTCGACAGCGAAGGCAGCGGACAGTACGCGGAGCTGGACGAGTACGGACAGTACAAGGTGCAACTGCCGTTCGATCTGACGGACAAGCGGGCCAACAAGGGTTCGGCGCGGGTGCGCATGGCGACGCCTTATGCGGGCAACGATCACGGGATGCATTTCCCGCTGCTGAGAGGGGCGGAGGTGCTGCTGTCGTTTACTGACGGCGATCCGGACCGGCCGGTGATCGTAGGAGCAGTGCCGAATTCGGAGAACCTCAGCGTCGTCAGCCAGCGCAATGTGAGGGAGACCCGCATCGCGACCGCGGGCGGCAACGAGATCCACATGGGCGACGATCGGGACAAGCAGGTGATGTGGCTGCATTCGCCGTTTCACAATAGCAGTATCGGCATCGGCTCCACGGATGCGAAAGGCGGGGGCAGCCTCTGGCAGAGCACAGCCGGCAGCCTCGAAAAGATCACGGGCGGGATGACGAATTCGATCACGCTCGGCACCAGCAATTCCATCTCGCTGGCCTACAAGACGAGCGTGGATGTGTCGACCAGCAGCAGCTTTGCCCTCGGCATCAGCAGTGCGTTGAAGGTCGGCTTCGACGCGTCGTGGAGCAAGGGGAAGAAGATATCGATCGACGACTCGGGCAGCGTCACGCTGTCGACCGAAGGCAAGTTGAAGGGGAACGAGTTCGTGAAGATCTCGGGCGGTCAGCGCGCGGATGTCAAGGCGGTGATCGAGAACATGAAGACGGCGGTCAAGGCGGCGGTTGCCACCAGCGTGGCCGTTCAGGCGGCAGGGGCATGGGCTGCCGCCGGCGCGATCACCGGGGCCGGCGACGAGGATCTCGCGGCAAAGCGCAAGGAAGCGTGGGACAAGGTCGGCCCGAGTGAAAAGGCCGCGCGAAAGCTCAAGGATGGCGATGCCGCCGCCGCCGCGAAAAGCAACGCGCTCAGCTATGGCGCTCAGGATAAAGCCGGCGACGCAACGAAAAAGGCCGAGGAGAAACAGCGCATCGAAGGCATCGCCGCGGCGGAAAAGGAAGATTTCCAGAACAATAATGCCGAGCGGAAAAACAAGCTGAGCGCGAGCGACCAGGCCGACTACGACAAGATACGCCAAGCCCGCACAGATGCCGAGACGGGATCGGAAGCGGCGTTCAAGAAGGAAGTCGAGAGCAAGGTGACGCTCGCCGATACGAAGGTCGGCGCGGGCCAGCGATGGAGCCAGGACGTGCAACTGTCGCAAGGTTTTGTCGGCGCGGCCGTCGGGGTGGCGACGCCGGCGGTGTTGCTCGGCGTCGGCGCCAAATTGATCGACAGCAAGCTCAAGGATGTCGCTTATACGAGCAACATCATGGCTGACAGGAAAGGCGTGGACCTGACTGTCAAGAAGCCCAAGGATCCCAACGATCCGACGGGTGTCAAGGACGTCGATATCGATACGACCCTCCTGGCCGATGGCAAAGGATTGGCGATCGGCGTCGTCAACACGGATGCGCAAAGCACATCGTCGCTATCGATTACTCACGAATACAAACCGGTGAGCGCAAAACCCGTCACCAGCGAGATGGTGTTGAGTGACGTCGGCATGGTATTCAAACACCTCGATAAATTCAATGGACCCGAAAGTTCCAGCGGACTCACGCTCGTGAACAATGCTGCACGGTTGTGGACTTCGGCCGACGGATCGGTCAAATTGGCGACCAGCGGCGATAGCGGGAAGATCCTGATGGAGCATGGATCTGCGTCGACTCAGATGGCCCAATTGACGAAGGACACGCTCGAGGTCAAATCGGCGAAGGTGAGCGTGACTGCCACGGCGGAATTGAATTTCAAATGCGGCTCCGCGGAAATGACGCTGAAGAGCGATTCCATCACCCTCAAGGTCGGCACCAGCACGATCACGCTTTCGGGGAGTCAGTACGAAGCCAAAGCTGGCGGGGAAAGTCACACGCTCGGAAACGGTCAGCAACAACACAGCTAAGACCATGAAGCTCCGGAAACCCGAATCCCTCGCGCTGCTCTATCGCAGTCAGCGCATCGCGCGTCGCAACGTGCTGTCGATCGGCATGATGGCCTGCATCGACTTCGCGCACAGCGGCCCGGCCGGCCTGCTTCACGAAAGCGATGTGTGGGACGTCGCCGCGCGCGCGCTCGGAAAAGGCGCGACGCTCGACGAAGGCAACCCGAAGCCGCAAGGCGAGTTCAAGGTGTATGGCGCCGCCCATGCGCCGCACGGCGGCGAGGTCGGTCAACTGCGCGTGCGCGTTCGTGTCGGCCAGCGCACGAAGGAGCTGATCGTCACGGGAGACCGGCATTTCAACGCGCTCGGCGTGCCGTCGTCACCCCAACCGTTTACACGCATGCCGATCGAGCCGCGCACCGCGTTCGGCGGTGTCGGCTTCGCGGACAATCCGCTCGGCAAAGGCCATGCAGCGCTCGAACGCGACGGCCGCGAGGTGTGGCCGCTGCCGAACGTCGAGCGCGACACGCAACGCCTCGTCACGCGCGGCGAGCGCATCGAACCGGCGGGATTCTGGGGGCTCGCGGCGACGGCGTCGCCGCGCTGGAAACATCTCGGCACGTGCGACACCCGTTGGCTCGAAAACGATTGGCCGCATCTGCCGGCCGACACGCGGCTGGAACTGTTCATGAGCGCGCCGCCCGATCAGTGGCTTCCGGGTTTTTTCACCGGGGATGAAACGTTCGAGATCCATCACATGCATCCGCAGCGCGATGCGCTGAACGGGCGTTTGCCGGCTTTGCGCGCGCGCTGCTTCATGTACGGCGGACAGAAAGGCGACGAGACGCTGCGCGAGATTCCGGCGCACGCCGAAACGGTGTGGCTGTTCCCGGAGCTGGAGCGGGGGATCGTCCTGTACCGTGCGCTCGCCGAGGTGGCGGATTCGGATGCGGCCGACGTCTCGTGCGTGATGGCCGAATGGGAATCGCTGCTGGCGCCCGCGCTGCCGTTCGAGCACTATCGCGCGAAATTTTTCGGCAGCGCGTCGAATGCCGCCGCCGAGCTGGCCGCCGTTGCGGCTGTCGACATGCCCGCGGCTTCGGCGCCGTCCGTCGCCGGAGCCGCCCCGTCGGCAGCGGTCGCCGTCGCGGCAGGCGCAAGCTCGGCCGCTGTCGCCGCGCCCGCGGCCGCTGTCGTAGCCGCCGCGCCGGCCGCAGCGGACAAAGAATTGGCCGAAGTGTATGCGATGGTCGACGATCTGAACCGGGCAAGCCGCGAGACGATGGCGAAGCACGGGTTGACCGAGCGGGATATCGCACCGTTTCTGAAGGAGCCGGAGCCGCTTCCCGACCTCAGTATCGAGCAGGTGGAGCAGATGGCGAAGGATCTCGACGCGCAGTCGCGCGAGATGATGCGCAAGCACAACCTGACGGACGTGGACCTGGCGCCGTTCCTGACGCCGCCGCCGGAGCCGCCGGCCGAGCTGGCGGATCTGCAACGCCTGATGACGCAAGTCCACGCAGAAACCCGGGCGTCGATGGAAAAGGCCGGATTGACCGAAGCGGACGTGCGCGCCTGGGTGGCGACGCGCCCGGAACTCGCCGATTTCGCCGAGTGGTTGCCGCCTCCGGGGTCGCCGCCGCCGCAACTCGATGTGGCGTCGCTTGCGCTGCTGGACGCGCTGCCGTCTGCGCCGCCACGGGTCCCCGCGCCAGCGCCGGGACCCGTTGCGCCCGAACTGCCGCTTGCGCTCGCCGCCGCGCCCGTCCTCCGGCTCACCCGCGAAGACGTGATCGCCCGTCATGCGGCACGCCAAAGTCTGGCCGGGTACGACCTGTCGGGGCTCGACCTTTCCGGTCTCGATCTCACCGGCGCGACATTCACCGGCGCTTTGCTCGAGAAGACGTCGTTCGCGAAGAGCAAGCTCGCCGACGTCGATTTGACGAAGGCGCTGTTGAAGGATGCCGACTTCACCGGCGCCGATCTGCAGCGCGCGCGGCTCGCGGAGGCCAGCGGCGGCGAAGGGACGTTTGCGCAGGCGGATCTGCGCGGCGCCCGGTTGAACGGGGGCGATTTCGTTCGCGCGAATTTCGACGACGCACGGCTCGAAGGCGCGGACATGAGCGGCGCGCAGTTCGACGGTGCGGCGTTGACGCGTGCGGACGCAACCGGCTGCCGCGCGATCAAGACGCAGTTCGCCGGATGTGCGCTTGGCAGTGCGAATTTCAGCGGCGCGGCGCTGCCGGGCGCAAACTTTTCCGGCAGCATCCTGAGCGATTGCAATTTCACCCGCGCGGACTGCGCGCACGCGGATTTTCAGGGCGCACAAGCGCAGCAGACCACGTTTGCCGAAGCGAATCTGAGCGCGTCGCGCGCGGATGCCTCGGCCTGCTTCGATCGTGCGCGGTTCACGCAGGCGCGGCTGAACCGGGCCAGCTGGGACGGCATTCAAATGCGCGGCGCCGTGTTCGAACGCGCGAATCTCGACGACGCCGATTTCAGCAACGCGGTGGCGCACGCGGCGGCATTCCGGCTCACGTCCGCCAAAGGCGCGAAGTTCGCGCGCGCCGACCTGTCCGGCGCCGATCTCACCGGCATCAACCTGTTCAAAGGCTCGCTGCGCAAGGCGAAGATCGACGGTGCGTACTTCATGCACGCGAACCTCTACGGCGTCGATTTCGAAGATGTCCGCCCGAGCGTCGCCAGCGTCGAAGGCTCGAACATCGACCGCACGATCCTGAAGTACCGGCCGCCGACGGCCTGAAGCGGGCCGGCGAATCGATCAATGGACACCCCGACATGAGCACGAAAACCGTCTGGATCACCGCACTCGACAAGACGCAGGACGCCACCCGCGTCGCCGCGCTGTCGCAACTGCTGAAGCGCTACGGCCTCGCGACGCAGGGCCATTTCTGGGTCGACGAGCCGGACAAGCTCGCGTGGCGCACCGCGCTCGACGCGCTGAATGCCGCGCGCGCAGACCTCTGGCTGATCCTCGCCAGCCCGGACGCGTTCGCCCGGCCGTCGATCCGCTACGGCCTGTCGCTGTTCGCCGCGAACCTGCGCGAAGCGCGCGGCGCGGCATTCCCGATCGCCCTCTCCGCGATGGGCACGCCCGGCGAGCCGCCCGCGTTGCTCGCCAACGCCACCGTGCTCGACGAGGGCGCCGCCGCGTGGGCCGCGAAAGTCGTCGCGAAGGCGAACGTGGCGCCGCCGGCCTCGTCGCCCGACTATCGCCTCGAGGTGGTCGGCGAGGAGCGGCTCGGCCAGTGGTTCTCGATCGGCCCGCGCCATGGCGAATGGGACGGCGTGGTGTTCGGCGTGCACGGCGGCGACGCGAAGATCGACTTCCAGGCGGTCGGATCGCGCGGTGCGCTGCCGGAGAAGACCGTCCTCGAATATGCGCAGGAAGGGCTGCGGGTGCAGGCCGGCGCACGCGAATTCGTCGCGTCGGCGGTGCGCAACCGGCTCGGCGCGGGCGACGCGTACTACGCGCGCGTGACGGGTGCGCCGCAGGCGGTGCTGTTCATGCCGTACACGATGGAAAGCGATGCCGACGCGACGATCGTGCCGCTGACGTGACGGATCGGCACGGGGCTGGATCGACGAACGATGGGGAGTGGCAGATGGGCACAACGATAGCGAGGGCGCTCGCACACACGCGCGATGGGCTGCGCTGGCGGCGGCTGGCGGCGCTGGCTGCGTTCGCCGCATGCGCGCTGACGCTGGCCGGCTGCGGCAGCAGCAAGGTGAACAAGGACCCGCTCGCGGACGTGTCGTGGAGCTACGCGACCGACGCGGTGATGTTCGAGATCGTCGCGGTGCCGGGCCTGAACGAATACGACGGGCAGGCGCATACGCTGCTGCTCGGCGTCTACGAGACCGCCGACGCCCAGGCGTTCCGCGATCTCGTTGCGAATCCGGCGGCGCTTGCGACGAGCCTGGCGAGCGGCAAGGCGCCGACGGCGTTCGTGCAGTTTTCCCGCTACGTGGTCGAGCCGGGCCAGCATTCGTACCTGATTCTCGATCGGGCGCAGAACACGCGGACGGTCGGTATCGCGGCCGGCTATGCGCAGACGGGCGCGGGCAACGCGGCCCACCAGTTCGACATTCCGGTCGTCACGACGAAGACCGGCTTCATCTTCAAGAAGCGCACGATGGCGCCGGGGCCGCTGGTCGTGAAGCTCGATTTCGGCCCGCAAGGCATCGTCAATGCGCAGCCGCTCGCGAACGGGCCAGGCGTCGCCGACCTGATGCGGGCGCGGCAGCTCGAAGGCGGCGGCAAGGAGATTCGCATGGGCGATGCGGCGGCAGGTACAGCAGCAGGTACAGCGGGCACTGCCAGCGGGCCGCCCACGCCGCTGCTCAAGCTCGGCAACCAACCGGACTGATTCACGACTTATGGACGACAACAAGGGCATCTACTGGCATCACGGCATGTTCATGCAGCCGCAGCACTTCCAGCTCGCGGATCGGCATGCGCAATTCCGGATCAAGCCGTTCGTCGAGACCGGATTGCCATACTTCTGGGGAACGGGCGCGCTCGATCTCTCGAGCGCGGCGGTCGCGAGCCGGACGATCGACGTGCGCGGCGCGCGGCTGATCTTTCCGGACCGCACGTACGTCGAGTATCCGGGCAATGCGGTGCTCGCGCCGCGCCGGTTCGACGACGCGGCGATCGGCGAGGAACGCGCGCTGACGGTCTATCTGGGGCTGCGCAAGCTCGCGTCCGAGGGCAACAACGTGACGCTGTGCAAAACGCTCGACGAAGCGGCGGTTGCGCCCACCCGCTACGCATGCGTCGCCCAGCCGCCCGAGATGCCGGACCTGTATTCCGGCGGCCCGCCCGCGCCGGTGCAGACGCTCGTGCACGTGGTCAAGGTGTTCTTCGAGGGCGAGATCGACAATCTCGGCCAGTACGACCTGATTCCGATCGCGCAACTGGTGCGCGTCGGCGATACGGTGACGATGTCCGCGCACTTCGTCGCGCCGGCCTACGCGCTCGCGGGCTCCGATGCGCTGCTCGCGATCGTGCGTGACATCCGCGACGAACTGTCCGCCCGCACGCATCATCTGCAGGAACTGAAAAGCCCGGGCGAAATGCAAAAGGCCGAGCTCGACGCCGGCGCGCTGACGTTCCTGCTCGCGCTGCGCACGCTGTCGCGCGCGTGTCCGTACCTCGTGCACCTGACCCAGACGCCCGACGTGCATCCGTGGGTCATCTATGGCGCGCTGCGCCAACTGGCCGGCGAACTGAGCGCGTTTTCCGCGCGCTTCGACATGCTCGGCGCGGCCGACGACGGCACGCCGGGGCTGCCGGCGTACGATCATGCGGATCTCTACACGTGCTTTTCTCGTGCGCAGGCGCTCATCGGTTATCTGCTCAACGAGATCGCGGTCGGTCCCGACCATCTCGCGGTGCTCGAATACCGAGACGGCCTGTTCGCGGGCGAGCTGCCGCGCACGTTCTTCAACCGCCGTCATCGCTTCTCTCTGGTGCTGCGCTCGGGCGATCCGGCGTCGAGCGTCGCGGATGCCGTGCTGCGCGACGCGCGCCTCGCGACGGCGGCCGACATCCCGCGCCTGATCGCACACGCGTTGCCGGGGCTCGAGCTGATCCACATGGCGAACGCGCCGCAGGGGCTGCCGCGGCGCGCATCGTCATACTACTTCCGCATTGAGCAGGCGAGCGAGCTGTGGGACGCGGTGGAGCGCGACGAAAGCATCGCGCTGCAATGGCCTGATGCGCCGCAGGACCTGAAGGCCGAAATCGTGATATTGCGGAGATAGCGTGCAACTCGCCGATGCCCTGATCCCTTTCTTTGCGCAAGTGCGCGCATTCGTTCGCGAACCGTCGGGCGACGCGGCGGGCCTGACCGCGCAGCTCGATAGCGCGATCGCCGTGGCGCGCCATCGCGCGCACGATGCCGGCTGCGCGCCGGCCGACGTCGACGACGCGTTGTTCGCGGCGCTCGCGTGGGCCGACGAGGCTCTGCTGACCGCTGCGTGGGACGGGGCCGCGTCGTGGCAGCGGCACCTGCTGCAGCGCCGCTATTTCAATCTCGGCAACGCGGGCGTGGCGTTCTACGAGCGTCTCGCGCAACTCACGCCGGCGCAGCTGCCGGTGCGCGAGGTGTACTGCCTTTGCCTGCTGATGGGCTTCGGCGGCCGCTACGCGTACGACCGCAACCAGAAGGCGCTGACCGACATCAAGCGCGCGAACCTCGCGCTGCTGACGCACGACGGCGAAGGGCTGGCCGCCGGCCGACTGCTGTTTCCCGAAGGCTATGGCGATGCGTCCGGCGAGGCCGGCGCACCCGTGCGCGCGAGCGCACGCATGCGTATCCGGGTCTCGGGGGCGACGCTGACCGCGATCCTGTTGCCGCTCGCGTTGCTGCTGATGCTGTACGGCGTCTATCACTACGTCGTCGGACAGTCGGTCGACGCGCTTCTCGCTCAGATCAAAGTATGAAGACGCTCGGAATGGTACTCGCGTGGTGCGTCGCGCTCGTCGTGCTGGCGTTGGCCAGCTGGGGTGTGGTGCTGTATCTGGGCTGGCCGCTGTGGCTCGCGCTCGCGCTGTTCGTCGGCGTGCTCGGCCTGTATTTCGTCGTGCGCTTCGCGCGCCGGATGGTCATCCTGATGCGCTCGCGCAGCAAGCTGGCGCGTCAGGCGGCCGCATTACGCGACGATGCGCCGGCCGCCGCGTCGCCCGACAAGCTGCTCGTGCATCAATGGAAGCGCGCGGTCGCGACGCTTCGGCAGTCGAACCTGCGCCGCCTCGGCAATCCGCTCTACGTGCTGCCCTGGTATATGGTGGTCGGCCAGTCGGGCACCGGCAAGACGACCGCGCTCACGCGCGCGCGCCTGTCGTCGCCGATCCAGAAGGTGAACCAGCATCAGGACATCGCGCAGACCGTCAATTGCGACTGGTGGTATTTCGACCGCGCGGTGGTGATCGACTGCGCGGGCCGCTACGTCGATGCACGCGACGCCGACGACGAGCGCCGCGAGTGGGCGCTCGGGCTCGACCTGCTCGGCCGCTATCGCGCACGCGAGGGCCTCGACGGGCTGGTGCTCGCGGTCAGCGCGGACCGGCTCGCCGCACCGGATGCCGACGCCATCGCCGAGGAAGGCAGGGTGGTGCGCGCGCGCATCGAGCAACTGATCCAGATGTTCGGCAAGCGCTTCCCGGTTTACGTGCTGATCACCAAGTGCGACCGCCTGTACGGGTTCGAGACATGGGCGAAGGCGCTGCCCGACGACGCGCTCGACCAGGCGATGGGCTATCTGTCCGACGAGCGCGACGACGGCGAGGCGGCATTCGTCGCCCGCGCGCTCGACCGCATCGGCGAGCGCTTGCACGCGTTGCGCGTCGCGCTCGTCGCGCGCAACCCGCAGCCGGCGCCCGAGCTGCTGATGTTCCCGAACGAACTCGACCAGTTGCGCGCCGGCCTCGCGACGTACCTGCACGCGTGCATGGCGGACAATCCGTATCTCGAACGCCCGCTGTTGCGCGGCCTCTTTTTCAGCAGCGGGCTGCAGGAAGGCGGCGCCGTGTCGTCGCTGATGGGCGCACTGCTGCCGCCGTCGCCCCGCCATCCGGGCGAAATCGCCGGGCTCTTCCTGCACGACTTCTTCGGGAAGATCCTGCCGCAGGATCGCCACGCGGCGAAGCCTGCGGCGCTCGCGAACCCGTGGCGGCGCGTGACGGAGCACGTCGGCATCGCCGCGTGGCTGCTCGTGATGCTGGCGCTCGGCATCCTGCTGTCCGTGTCGTTCGTCGGCGACATGCAGACGTTGCAACTGGTGCGCAGCGAGCGTCCCGACCGTTCCGCGATGACCGGGCGCCTCGAACCCGACGCCGCCGCGCTGGCGCGCACGAGCGACGTGCTGATGCGTGTCGAGGAGAACGACCGCGCCTGGCTGTCCGGGCTGCTCGCGAACGGCGCGGGCCTGGCCGGGCTGGAAGCGCGTCTGCGCAGCCGCTTCGTGAGCCAGTACCGGAGCGCGATCCTGCCGAACACCGACCAGGACGCGCAGGCGGCGCTCGCGCACCTGAGCGCGACGGGCGCCGCCGGTTCGGCCGACGTCGGCGCGGAGCGCGCGAGCGCGATCCTGAATCTCGCGCGCTCGATCGCGCGGCTCGAGGCCCGCCGGCAGGGCGCCGATCGCGCGGCGCTCGAAGCGCTGCCGCAGCCGGTGCCGACCCGGCTCTATCCGGCGCAGTTGAACCAGCAACTGAACGCGCTGGCGATTTCGCATCTCGCTTGGTCGCCGCGCGACGACGACTATTTGCGCAAGCGGATCGCGGTCGAGCGCGGGCTGCTCGATCAGCAGATGAACGCCGATCCGCAGATGGCCTGGCTCACGGGGCTCGTGCCGGACGGCGGCGCCGTGCCGTCCGTGCACGCCAGCGATTTCTGGGGGACGAGCGTCGCCGCAACCGGCGGCGCAAACGGCGCGGCCCAGGCCGGCGTGACGGTGCCCGCCGCCTACACCGTCGCCGGCAAGGCGGCGCTCGACCGTCTCGCGACGGAGATTCGCGCCAGCGTCAGCGATCCGGCGCAGTTCGACAGCCGTCGGGCCGCATTTGAAAGCGGGTATCGCGAGCGCACCATCGCGGCCTGGCAAAAGTTCACCGACGCGTTCGTGACGGGGCCGAAGCCGTTCGCGACCGAGGCCGACTGGCGCGCCGCGCTGGGCACGGT
>JAJJMA010094257.1:0-17779 GCA_023529015.1 Papaver nudicaule
AATATGTGGATCCAGTTAAAAATGCAAGCACGTGGTAGACTGTGGATATCAAAGAAGAAAACAAAAAAAATAAAAGGATAAACATATATGCCCAGTGTGCAGTTCTGCACTTGCTTGTATAGGAATCTTTACCACAATATTACTATTATTATTCAACATCACTTTGCAAGTAGCTCCTTAACAGCAGCAGTATCCATTTCAGATCATCATCATAATCATAATGATAAATGAGATTACCGACACTTCAATAATTAGTCAACTTATAATCTCTTATTAGCTGTGTTATTCCCGGGCTTTGACCAGTCATAACGGCCAACAATAATATTCTTCTTCGGTGATGTTATATGCCTTCCTCCTTAGAGTCCCACATTGTACCGGTGGTAATTTTTTTTTATAAACAAAGGCTTTGAAAAAGACAATCACTCGGCTTCCACAACTGGCAGGAGCCAGGTTGAAGCACACGACCAAAACATAGAGCTAGAATTATCTTTGCCCCATTGAGCTAGGGAGTGCGCGACTCCATTACTTATTCTAGGAGTAAAAACAAAAATACAAGAAACTAAATGTGCCGAGAAAGTCTGAATGTTTTTGAAGATAGCATCACTCCTTTGATGAGAGATCTTCAATTCCATTGCTTTCTTGAGAAAGGCATGGATACCTTTAGTTTCAGTTTCTTCAGGAGATCGGGCTTGAACATGAAAAGTAGCACAAAAGAAGACTTACCTGACATAATCCCTAATCACAAAGGCCGAACCAAAAGCAAAAGTAATGAGATCAAAGGCATACTTCGAGTTTATTTTGATATCTTCGAGTCTGACTTGACTTCTCTCGTGTTTTCACTTGTATTTCAATTTTGTTGAGGTAGATAGTCGAGTATAGGGACACATAATTCGGTGGGCATTTATATCTTCCAGTTTGAATCAGCTTGACTCGAGAAGCCGGGGCTAGTAGTGGTGGTGGACCGATATGAAGATTACCTTGCATATCCAAATGTTTAGTATATCCAAAATAGCAAAGTCATCAAGCGATATATTGTACGCTGTAATTGAGGCTGGAGTTAGACTAGCAGTGAAACATGGAATCAAGATTTCTGTGTAGGTGGGAGGAGAGAGAGGGATAAATGAGAACAACATGGAAAATTATGTTTTTGTCTACAGCTGGTAGTGTCGGCGTAAGATGTAGCATGGCCATGAGCCAGCTCCATTAATGCTCGCATCGCATTTCTCATTTCTACATACAAACAAACAAATAAGTAGAGATGAAAAATAATCTCATTCTCTCTCTCATTTCTATTTCTACGCAGTGGTAGACTTATTATGAAGAGTGAGTGAAGGCAGACAGGGAGGAGAAGAAGAAGAAGAAACGATCAAGAAGATTGATTGCATTAAACGCATTCAACTCAAAACACTTTCTCTCTTTCTATATCTTTATGAAGTTAATTCATTAATTAGCTTTACGTTCTAGATAAATATACTTTCACACACCCAGCAACAACATTAAAAAAAAGTAAAAGCAAATAAAAAAAAAAGGAGAAAAAACAAACAAATTCAGTTCTTTTTCTTTCCACAAGAAGAAAATTAGCTTCTTCAACGATTCTTTTTTTTTTCCTTCTTCTGTTTTGTATTGATTGATTGAATTGAAATTTTTGAGAAGAAATTTTGATTCAGATCGAAATTCTGAAGTATTTATCAAGTAAGAGATCTTGGATTAAATTAATTAGTAGTTCCGCTACGTTAATGATCTGAGGGAATACAAGTGGAGTAAGTGAAGATCCTCAGGAAACGAATAAGTATATTTTTGTTGTTCGATAAGATTGGCATCTTATTGGATTCTCGAAAATGGATTCAAGTTAGAAATCAAATGATACTGATGGTATAATCTCAGTGGAGATGGTGTAAAAGGAGGCGCTGCAAGGAATTGAGTTATTATCAGGAAATTCAAATTTGTATTTTTTTTTTTCTTTTGAAAGAGGGGATTCATGGAGTCACATATGGATCATTACGAGCTTATGGAGCAGATCGGTCGTGGAGCTTTCGGAGCTGCAATTCTTGTAAATCACAAAGTCGAGAGGAAAAAGTAAGTGCGGCTGATTTCTTCTTTCTTTTAAAGATTGTCAGTTCTTTCATTGACTCGTATTTTTTGTTGTAATTTCAGGTATGTATTGAAGAAAATCCGGCTTGCACGACAAACCGATCGCTGCAGAAGATCAGCTCATCAGGAGGTAAGTAAATTAAGAAAGTTGGATCTTGGTTTTAGTTTTGTCCACTAGTTATTAGTTTTGTCTTACATTTTGGAAAATTTGAAATGTAGATGGCTCTCATTGCTCGAATTCAACACCCATACATTGTCGAATTTAAGGAAGCGTGGGTGGAGAAGGTGACATGATGATATTTGACTTTTCTCAATTTGATTTCTTCCATGTATCAGTGTTTGTTTCTGAATTGGAAATTTCAATGCAGGGTTGTTATGTATGCATAGTCACTGGATATTGCGAAGGTGGAGACATGTAAGTTTCACCGCAATTGTGTTAGTCTATCGATTTCTAAGGAATGCAATTTTTTGTAAAGACTTAAGTATTTTCTTGGCTTTCGTGTTCTCAGGGCTGAATTGATGAAAAAATTGAACGGAGCATTTTTCCCTGAGGAGGTATGGTGACTGATAACTTCATTTGTTGCGCCGGAAATCTAATATTGTTTTGTACAGTCTCTTGATGAAGTAGTTTATGTTGTGCAGAAACTCTTGAAGTGGTTCACACAATTACTATTAGCGGTTGAATATCTGCATTCAAATTATGTTTTACACAGAGATTTAAAGGTTTGTAATTTAAACCACGTTCGAATTTCATGTGCACTTACTGAGATTCTAGCCTGACTCTCTTTTACATTGTTTTTGGCAGTGTTCTAATATCTTTCTCACCGGAAAAGACCAGGATGTACGTCTTGGTAGGTTTGATTTTAGTGTACCTGATCAATTAGCTATTACGTTATTATCACTTTTAAATAATTATCTTTACTTTGATTGTGCTCAGGGGATTTTGGACTTGCTAAAACTTTGAAGGCTGATGATTTGACTTCTTCCGTACGTTAGCTGTGTGAAGCTGCGATATGATGTTTTACCTTTTACAATTAATCACTCTGAAAATGTGTTGTTTTATCCTGAGATAAAAACAGGGTTATTCAACATCATTTACCCATAAATAACTTGAGCTTTTGAAACTTGTGAGGTTTTAGCAATCCGAGCATTTGTAGAGTCTCTTAAAAGCACCTGTAGAAATTGCAGTATTGCAATGAAAGATTTAAGCACTTAAAAGTGCCATAGGAGTTTGGGAGATGCTTCGGTTTATTTGCCCAAAAGTTGGCTGGTCGTTTGGTGAATCAATTTTTTGAAGTGATTAAAGGCCTATACCTGGTGTTATTTGTTGGGTTAAAGTTCCTTTGTTTCTTTTCTGGTTAGGTGGTTGGGACGCCCAATTATATGTGCCCAGAACTGCTAGCCGACATTCCTTATGGCTTCAAATCAGATATCTGGTCTCTAGGTATGATCATGTTTAATCCTTTTGGAAGGCCTGTGATTTTCATTGCCCGTACAGAATTTAAATGTTTTCTATTGAACAGGGTGCTGTATATATGAGATGGCCGCTCATCGCCCTGCATTTAAAGCTTTCGTAAGACTTCTTCCACAGTTTACTTTTCTGTACCTTAACACTATCAAATTGGTTACAAAGAAACTGTATTCATATATATGATTTTTCAACAATCTGGCAAATGTGCCCCGTCCTTTTTGTTCTCTTTTGGGTCATTACTTAGAATTCGTTGTTAGTTGCTCCTTGAAACCATGGCAGTAGAATTGGGATGTGAAAAATGTTTTGGCATTATGAAGCATGTCATTCTTGATATGACATTTGCAGAAACGTGTCAAACAAGAAAAAACGTCTGCGGAAAAATTTCATGGTTCAGATCCATAATTCTGCTCGAGGTTTATAATGATTTGAATCCCTACCTGTACTGCAATCTTTCGATATAAAGTCCTTCGCTATTGCTCTTGCTTTAAATTTCATGAACGGTTCACTCATGTGGTTTTACGTATCTGGTTTTAGGACATGGCGGGATTAATAAGCAAGATAAATCGCTCCTCCATGGGTCCTCTACCTCCTTGTTATTCCTCTTCCTTGTAAGTCTGAATGATACCTTCCCATAAGTACATTAAGTTTTCAGTTCCGTTACCAAGAAAGCATTTTTCATGGTGCACATGCTGCTGTTGGGGTAATAAATTAATACCTTGCAAAATGCCAAACTGTACAGGAAAACACTCATCAAGAGCATGCTAAGGAAGAACCCAGAGCATCGACCAAATGTAAGTATCTCTAAAGAAGCATCTGGATGTTCATTTTTTCACCAGTCACCTTAGAATTTCGTCTAACAGTACAGGTTTATCACATGGTCAGGCATCCCAGATACTGCGACATCCTTATCTGCAGCCTTATGTTGACCAATACCGCCAGTCCACAATGCATAAGGCTAAGCTATCCCCTGAAAAGCCAGTTTCTAATGTGCGACGTGCTCAGAAGCAAATGGTTGAAAGCCAGAGCAGTAACAGTTCTGGCAGTGACAAAGAGAGTTTAGTCTCTGGTGACAGAAGCAACTCAGAATTGGCGTTTAATTGCGAAAATGAAGTTGATTCTGATCAGCCCATGCCAAATGAGCATAGCACCAACCTGTCCACAGGCAAAATAGATGAACAGTATGGGATGGAACTTCACGAGGATCCTAGACCAAAAGTTGAATCCAAGCAACCGAAGACCATTAAGAATATAATGATGGCTCTAAAAGAAGAGGGAAGAGTTAGAGAGAGTAGTTCCCCCTTAAGGAGTAACAAATTAAAGGTTGGAGGTATATCCAGTCAGAAACCTCACGTAGAAGCCTCTCCTAAGATTATTCCAAAATCCAACACTGCAGCCTCGGCTTTGAAATCCAACACGGAAACTGCTATTATGGTCATACCAGCTAAAGCCAACACTGATTCTGCAAGACGTGTTCAAGGACCAAGTCCTATAAAGCACCAGGTAATAATTTGAAGTTGTCCTGCTTTTAGCTTAGTATTACAGACAAGAAAAGGGATAAGAAACTTACCATTTATATCCACTATTTTTCAGTCACCAGCATTCGAGTCTTCGCCAAAAAATAAAGCTAGATATGATGGGACATCACCTTCTGGTTCAGTAAAACAAACTTTAGAAGATGGAGTTCCTAGTAAGCCAAAGCAACGACCTTCCCCTCCCAGTCTAGTTAGACGACCATCATTTGTGGGGCATAGACCTGTTGTGTCCGACTCTGCAAGCCCCATGAATAATTGCACTAGGCCAACCTCAAGCGATACACAAGAACCTGAAAGGACACCGAACTTGGTGACGAATGGCCACAAGCATACCTCAAGAGAGATATTGCGGGAGTCGGAAAAGAATCCATCTGGTGCATGTAGACCTATAAGAACTGAAAGCAGTAACTCAGCATCATCATCGAGGTCGATTCAAGCGTATGAGCTCTACAATGAGGCAGCAGAACCATCAATTAAGTTGAAGGAACAGAACAACTCCAGTTCATCAGACTTGATAGGTCCAAAAGAGAGACTCTCCCGCCCTGAAAGTTCTGATTCTCGTCCACCGACTGGTTCCTCAGTTCCTTCATTTCTACACTCAGCAAGGTCGTCTGATCACTCAACTGAAAACCAGGAATGTAATTACGGATCTGTAGCGTACTCTGTTGAAACATCCGAGGCAATCCAGGATCTTCAGAAGAGTACTACTAGTAACGATGAAGTGACATCAAGTTCAGGCCCAGAACCTTACTTCACGAGTTCTGAGCAAGAATATATCTGTAAAGATGATATCTCTGAAAGCAGTCCCAGGCCTGATATGAATCCTCAGCCAATCCTCACTTCTGCACCGTATGACGATGATCAGTTCAACACTTGTAATAGTAACCCTGATATTCCACCACAAAGGAACATCCCTTCGGCACCTAATGGCGATGATAAGTTTACTGTCAAAGAGCTTCTGTCGTCCATAACAGAAATAACACCACCGGTTACACCTAACCCAAAGAATATGCAGATGGAGAAGGCACTAGTCATGACGAGCCCGATCACCGATAAACCTACGCCTACCCACCTACCACCAGCCTTTGATGACGTCATACATGTCATACGACATAGTAGTTTTCGTGTCGGTAGTGAGCCGCCAATGATGGAAACAGTGGAAATGGGGGGTCAGAATATGGATGTAGGGAAGTTACTAAATGTGGTTAGGGATGATGTGGAGATGAGAAACACAGCAGCGTCTGTAGCCATGAGAACATCCAGTGGCTCAGAATCTATGACACCAAAATCAAACTATTCAGATGGATCCGGAATAAGGGAAATGGATTTAAGGAACAACAATCTTCCCATTCAAAAACTTGATTTTTTTGAACCAGAAATATCCAATTCTTCTGAGGCTAACATAATTAGTGCCAAGGAAGAGGAAACTCCAGCAAAAGAAATACTTGATGTGAAGTCTTTTAGGCAGAGAGCAGATGCACTGGAAGGCTTGCTGGAATTATCAGCAGATCTGTTGCAGCAAAACAGGTTGGAGGAACTATCTGTTGTGTTAAAGCCATTTGGAAAGGAGAAGATCTCACCACGGGAGACAGCAATTTGGTTGGCAAAGAGTCTCAAAGGAATGATGACGGATGATGTTGGACGCAATGCTTGAGATAAGTAGCGCCGTACCTGTAAGTTTCTCTTCGGTTCTTCTCTTATATTCCAGTCCACAATTTCTCAAAAGTATCAACCTCTCCGTGGTCACCTTATTCAAACTCCAATTGAATTCTGAACATATAAACCTCTCATTAATTTGCCTTCCTCTCTTTTTTCTTTTCCTTTCTTCTCATGCTTTTATATTCATTGTAAATAGTGAAGATACAGTTTGAAATAAATCCAATTTGCCGCCAAAAGCACGAAAGTTTTGTAGTAGTTTAAACGAATTACTAATGTGATTGGGTTGAGTGTAAAACCATTTAGTATCGTCTCATTTTTTTTGTTTAATGTTATACTGATTTACAAGAATGCAATGATTGTTAAAGAACCTCCATAATTTTGATTCATGTAATTGTTGTTAAGATGTCATTATTAGCTCCCACAAGTTCCCAGTCAGGTTCAGGCAAAAATTATCTGCTCCTTAAACAGTTACCTCAAGGTATGGCGATACAAGAATTCTTTTGCCTGCATTATCCTTCTGTTTGGAAGTTGTATTTGTAGAGCTAAAACGGATCGAGGTAAGTGCACATTCTCTTTCATATATTTTATATGTCACAACCTCTTATTTCTTGTTAGCCAACCATACAATTGAACCCGGAAAAAGAAGATTTAGCACTGCAATATGCCAATATATACAGTAAGGAAATAATCTACAATTATCCATCTCTGAGCAAAAATAATCAGGTAACAAGAATGGAATGGGAGAGTCCATGACATCTGAGACACAAGTTTGTTTATCAGTAGTAATCAAGTGTAGTACATATCTAATACAACAACAGAGAAATATTAGGAATTTAATTGTTCACCTAACATCTAGAAATGAATATTGGACCTAAGAACACGCCTATGAACAACAGCAGCAGATGATCCCTAATAATCTAAAAGAAAAACCATATATGCAATCTCCAGCATACCTCCCCTTTCGAATTAAAGGGGTAAACCTCAACCTATCACAGTAATGGATCATCCTCCTCAGTGATTAGTAAAGTTCTTTCATCATTAGTCGGGATAGTAGAGCTCCAGGACAACCACTGAACCAACTTTCACCCGGAAAAATCAAGAATATCACAGGGATGTTAATTATACCTAAGAAAATCTTCCTTTTCTGGCTAGGAAATAGGATAAACTGTTGGATTACCGCATTTCAAGAATTAGAAATAATACATTAATCAGTGAGACTGGGATCTGTGCCCCCTATATGAAAGGTGCCCTCTGGAAGCTACTTGTTTCAGCAGCCAAAGAAGCTGGGCATGCCTCATTTGATACCTTTTCAATTGTATCATGACTAAAAATATGATTTTGTATATATCATAACTCGAATTTCTTGCCTTGTTGCTATAATGGTTGGTCACCAACTGGTTGACGCACGAATTGCCCTTTAATTCTTGGTCGTTGCTCTGCAAGCTTTTTCCTATTCTGATATCTTACCTGCAAATAAAATTTAGACCATAATCAGTTTAAATGGCATGAAGCACCTCAGATTTGGTGAAGGTAACATGGTTCAATTACAAAGACAACTACATGTATTTGCCTTAAAAACTTGTGACTAGTGGCCTAGATAATAGATAACCTCTTCATTACCTTTTTCTCAAAACATCGGTCTTTTCTTTTTAATCGGAACTTAGTCAGTGCAACCTCGCGCCTAGAACGATTAAGGTCCAACCCATTGCCATTAGAAGTAATAAATCCATCCTCATTTCCAGTCTCTGGAGCAGTTCCATTGTTGTCAGGCACACTTATATTCTCCGACGTACCATTGCCTCCACTACCTATGGTGATAGCAAAATTACAGTTGCCACCTAGGTCGACCTTTTCATTAGTATGTGCTAGTACTCTTGGTCTTGGATATGCTGGTTCAATATCAGCCCTTTGAGCTTCTGCGCCTCGCTTTAAACGATTGGAATGGCGATTCCTAAGATACTGGTGAGAACTCCAATTTAAGGTATTATTTACAGACTGTGTGTTTTTGTGAGAGGATAGGTCAGGAATTACGTCCTGACCGAGATGAGGTTTAGCACGGTCGGGACAGAAAATTGGTTGCATCATAGTACCCAAACCAGCAACCATACTGTGGAAAGGGATCACTCCAACAGGAGTAGTAAATGGTATTGCCTCAAGTTGAGGGTGTGGAGAACTGTCCTTGTTAGAAGAAATACCTAAACAAGCAGTTTCTTTTGAATGAACAGACGCCGAAGGTTCTTCAATTTCTTTGTCACAACCAGATGAGAACTGGCAGTTCATAGGAGTTTCTCTTCCATGTAATACAGTTTGAATATGAGAAAAAAGAAATCTCCTCCCGTTACCGGCTTTTTCAAGAATGTCATGATGATGATCATCACCTTCATTGGTTTTACTGGCTGATGAAGATCCATTTCTTGGACAAGAAAAGAGATTCCTTACATTTCTGTACCTACAAATTATACAGAAAGGTAGCGTTTCCTGAGAAAATTTATCTTAGTTATACTACACGTCTTCATATGAACAAATTCATAAGAGTGAAATATGGAAGTGTTGACCTTTGAGGAGCATATACACGTAATACACATTCACTAAGTTGCAAACTAAGCACTCCCCTTGTTGTGCTGATTAAATTCGGGAAACAAATGAAGAAAAGAGGACAGTATCTAACCTTGAAAATGCAGATGCAATAGAGTGATTTAGTACATGCTTTGTCTGACGGACTTCCTCTTCCTTGTTAAGCTGTGGTCTTCTCAAAGAGAGTTCCAACATGTCGGAGGAAACAGAATTGTACATTGTCCGCTTTTTATCAGAAGACTTTTTCGCAGATGAAAGCAAAATATCCTCTCGTTGATTACTAGTTTCATGTGCTTCATCACTACAATGTGTGGTAAGTGCTGTGCCGAGGAATTCAATTATCTCTTTTGGAAGTTTGTTAATTCCATCATTTTGATCAAGATATTTGGGGTCAGGAATCTCATTCTTTTCTCTTCTCACAGAATTTGGGGCTTCTCCCCAGTGTAAGGATCCATTACAAATAGCAGTCTTCCCCCAGTCCTTTTCCGTGGAAACAACATCATGGATGGACAGAGGAGTTATTTTGATCTCCTTTTCAACCGTCGTATCTGTGAGAAGAAGTTATAGCATATAATTCATCAATTTTCAACCATGTGTAGACCAGGAATAAGACTAGCAGAAAATATATACCTTTGCCTTTTGCTTTCTCAGGAGTTGATGATGCTGACACCGCGGCCACAATGAAGTCATGATTTCCTATTTCTGGGTCAGTTCCCTCACAACAGATTATGTTTTCAGCTTCTGGCAGAGACTTTTCTAGCTTTTGTGCACTTTCAGTTTCCATCGCGGATTTCCTACACGAGCTCTGCACATACACACAACAAAAACAATTAAATCATAAAGTCTATCGCGTTAATTTGTAAATGGAGGAAATAGTGACATAATTTCTCTTAATAGTGCTAATGATGGCATTAGACCGTGAACTATGAAAACATGCTACATAACATTAAGCTCGTCAGTGATGAAAAGGAAGATTCCAGTCAGTAACAGTGCATGATGTTCCCTTGTAGAATAGCAGGGTGCTTCATGGAATATAATGTGACAATATATCCACAATTGAACAAATGTAATAACCATATTGTGATGCTCACTTGAGTACGGCTTCCTCTATCCGAACTATTGTCAGCCTTGGATCTAATTCCAGCATTTTCACTTCCGCGGTTACTTGCCACTTCATTGTCTGAATCAGTCTCGTTTTTTGTTTTATTGGGTATTCCATCCTCAGATCCATCTCCACTGCTGCCTGACTGCTGAATTTTTGTATAGTCCCAAATGATAAATATTAGAATGACCCATGGAGTTATATAATCACAGCCAATCAAACATTGAAAGATGATTAAAATTTAGGAAGCAACATACACAATACTTCCTCCATACATGTTGCCATAAATTTCTCAACTCATTTTTCCTAACTGGCTTCACAAGAAAGTCGGAGGCGCCCTTCAGCATGCATTTAAACACGATTCCAATGGAATCGTGCGAAGACATCACTAATAGACATCAAAAGGAACTCTATAAGAGAGGTACCAAGCTATCAATACAATAAAAATGTGTCTTAAATATTCCACATCTTTAACTTACTGATAACAGGGATACTTTTGCATATATCATTGTTCATTATCTTAGAAAGTAGACCAATTCCAGAAAGTGAAGGCATCACTACTTCTGTTAGAACAAGGTCAAAATTGTAGGGCTTTCTCTTTAATATTGCCCAAGCTTTTAGTCCATCAGCAACTGCAGCAACTATTTAACCCAGAAAAACATGAAACAAGGATAAGTAAGACAAAAAAAAAACAGCACTAGAGTTAGGAATGAATTTCATATCTGACTCAACAATCCTAACAGCGAAGTGTTAACCCAATTAGCCTTAAGATCTTAGTTTCTCAAGTACCTCTGGAGTTATACAGAGTCCAAATAGGGTTGGGCATTAAGATAACACACATACAAGGCCATGGAATAGTTCTGTTGAAATCCAGGGCATCATTCTGAACGAGCATTTTAGGAATTTTTACAAAAGTCATTTATAAGTTTAACTTGCTGGAATTATTGTTTGACGCCAGATCTTTCATCTACAGATTCTGCACCTTATGAATGGGTTTCTGGTCCTCTACATAATTAAGAACTCGTGTAGTCCTACGCCTCACACCTCTGCTTGTTGTTTAGGATCTCAGTACCTCATTTGACTTATATGTTACCTCTTGACACTACCCTAAAACCTACGCTACCCACTTGAAACAAACTTTTAGCCTATACTTTCCTAATGCTCTCTTTTGTACAAGTACCAAATCAACACTAAGGAATTCAAGTTTATCTATTTGGACACAATTTTTCTGATCAAATTGTACATCAACTGACGAACCACAATAATCAACAAGCATGAATTTCCACAGTCGAATTGAAGATTCAAGAATCCGAAAGCGTTTAACATACCTTGGTAATTACATTTCCTGAGAAGAGCAGTAACAATATGACGCGTCGAATCATCAGTTTCAACAAGTAAAACTCTAAGGAATCTCCGAGGCAGAAACTTTTCCCAACGAATCACTTGTTCTTCAACTACGACTGCTAACTCTCTAGAGTTGATTAATTCTTCCTCATTTAAGTTGAGATTAACTTGATAAACTTGCTTTGATGATCTTTTTGCTGCTTCTGCTGCTGCAATTATCCTTGGCTCCATTATTGTACGGACGAAAGTGGAGAAAAAAAGGAAAATTACAGAGAGAAAAGTAGAAAGGGAGAGAGAAAGGATGGAGGGAAGAAGTGCCACGACTGATAATTCTGTGGCCAGTGGAAGTTGGAAAATATCTTTGTTATGACACGTCAGATAGAAAGTAAGTGAAGATCGGATCAGAAAAAATATCAAAGGAGATATTTCTTCAAGTTTCTCTTGGCTGCCTCTTTCTTTTTTATATTTTCTTTTTTCTTTTTATTGGCGTCTGCTGGTTTGGTTTACATGGCTTTTCTATTGCCCACTGTCTGGTTTGCTAGATATTTTTTACTTCCCTTTTTATTTCGACCTTTCCTTTTCATTTTCTTTAGGCCCCTTCCTATGGGACACTCAAAACAAAAATTTTGGCTATTTTGGCTGGCTATGGACCTAGCAAACAAGGGTTTTGACGTTGCAAAGTTGCAAATTTGCAACGTCAGACGGAATTAGTATCTATCGATGGAAATAGTGTCGACGATACAAATTCCATCGATGTCGACGGAATTTATGTCGAGGTCGATAGAATTTGTATCGACAGATACTATTTCCATCGATATAGATTCAGGTCATCCCACCACTCGTTCATGAGTTCGCCTATAAATGAGCAACTTCAACCTCATTCACTCACACCTTCGGCTTTACTTTTCTCCTCCTTCACTTTGAAAATGGTGGGATCTCCTCAATATGAACCACGGTATAGTCATTTTAGGTTCACTAAGGAAGAGGATTTATGCATTTGTAGGAACTATGTGCGGCAAACGATGGAACGTGCCAATCCTATACAGTCGAATATAGGGGGGCGAACTTTATGGGGTGCGATACTAGAAGAATTTTTGAAAGAGCATCCTGGTAACATTAGGAGTCGTACTGAACAGTCATTATCTGGTCGTTTCTGCAAGATAAATCAAAAGGTTAATACGTTTTTGCAGATAGTAATTCAAAAAAATCGTGTAAGGATCGTTGGCCAAACCAACGACGAAGTCATTAATGCCGCGTTAGAGGAGTGGAGAGTACACCATAATGGAAAGTCTTTCCGTTATGAAGGTTGTTTCAATATCCTTGCGGTGTTGCCAAAATACTCCCCGTTTTTATTTTTGGCCGCACAAGGTGTACTTTAAATTTAATGTAATGCAACTATTTTTTTAAGAAAAACTTGCATTGATTAGATACCAAAAGATTAAACATTGTTAATTAACTTTTTTCATCCAAGAAGAACAGAAACACTACAAAAAAAGAAACCAAACATGTCCGCAAACTACAACTCGGATCCTTATTGAGGAGGAAATCCAGGGTTGAATAGGCCTTGCTGCGCCAATCCCAAAAATTCTTCACCCCTTTCACGCAATTCTTGAGATTCTGAATCAACATCCATGTGGGACTCAGAAGAGCTACCTGGAACTGTAGTTGCATCAGAATCATTCGTCGGACCATAACCCTGATGAGCTACGGGCTGCCATACTGTAGAGTTTGTATTATATCGCTGAAACCCTCCCTCCGTAGGAATATATTCATTTTGCGATGCCTGGCCCTCTTGTTGGGATGAAACCCAGTTCTGGTTCCATGGTCCTTGAGTCAAGCCTGCCACCAAGGACCCTGGTGCACTCACAGGACTGACATCTGATCCACGAAAAGGCATATTAGCATAATTGGCGGGAGCACGGATCGTCGCTGGAGGAGTAGTATGAACATTGGGACTGTTGTTGGAGTTGCGAGTCCTAGCCCCACCGCTACTTGGAACCCTACTCGGGGTGCTTGCGCTCGGACTTCTTCTACTACGAGTGTTATGATTGTGGGCTTGGATAGCAGGGCTAGTGTTATGAAGTGGAGTGTTTAGATCAAAGTTAAGGATTGAACCTGTCCTCCACTTGTTTATCCCTCGATGTGCATATGCTGAAATCTACCCACGAAGTTGTGATAATCGTTACATCTTTGCTGAAGCACCTGATATGGCACATCTACCATACTGTATGGTAGACCCTCCCCGGGAAGAGCATTATCCAACGAGAATGGAACCTGGCCGCCACTACTGGCATCAATCGTTTGAACTTCCCAAGCAAAAGGTGGTAAATCCGTGGAATATGGCTGAGTAGGGTAAAAATATGTTTGTGTAGACGATGATTCGCCTGGAACGGATTGCGAAGGCGGTTGTGAGGGAAGGAAATTACCACCAAGTGGAAGTATACCTATTGCTGGGACGTCAGACCCACCGTAATTTTCCGGCTCTGTCAATATAGTTGTATCGGCAACCTTTCTAAACCATTGAATGTATTCTTCATACGTTCCTTCTTGAATCAGCTTAAACGTATCATTCTGAGATGTCTCCCACTCCCCCAAAGATTCTCTCACCCGTTCATAATCGGCCTTCGAAATTATGCCGTCATCGAATGGGTTGATTGCTTTTACTAAGGTCCCAGTATGCTGATATACGAGTCGCTCTCCATAGTACCAAACACCCTCTTTTGATATAGGGCTATACAATACACACCTGGTCAAGCTCTTGGTGTACATCTCGGTGACATTTGGATCAGTCCCCCACTCCTCCCACTTATTGTACGACCAGCCCTTGTAAGTAGAAGTGGTCCGTTGGGCTCCTTGCATCCGGCTAACACACCTGCTTGTGGTACCATCTGTTAGCTGTCTGGGCGCCCAATTTCCTTGTGCGAACATTTTCATAATTGGAAATTGACGCTGTGCGCCAAAGTGGGATGGTTCACTTTAAAATGAATGTACCACCAGAACTGCGAACATAAAATAAATTACATTATATTTGCAGGTAAAGAATAATACATTTGATGAAAAGCAGTTGAGGCTTTCTTACCTCTAAGATGTGATGATACGCATCGAAGCTAAAGGATGATCCGGAGGAGACATCTCTCAGGTTCCTGTGTATCTCCGCTAAAATTGGAGTTCCCCAATCATACTTATGTGTGATTTCCAGGTTTTCCAAAGTCTCCAGAAAACCAAAGGGTGCCATCGAACTAGCATTGGGGAAAAAACTATAGGATAGAATCCACAATACAAATACTCTTTCGATCTCATCCTGCTCGTGTTCAGGATTATCTACTTCACCGTTTTTGTAAATTGCACAATAATTTGTCAAAAAATTTCTCAAATCTGCAACACTCAAACCCTCACCTCTAATAGAAAACCCATATTGTTCGAGTAAAGGAAGTCGTTCGGGCCAGCGAGTTTTCCACTTGGGTAAGTTGTATGGAATCTCAGGTCCGTTGCACATGATGCCGGTGATCATGTACAAATCCAGGGGACTGATTCCTACATGCATCATCATATTTAATTATCACATTATGTGCATATATATATATATATATATAATATTGGCTTGCCCCAATTAAATTTCTAATTAAAAAACTTACCCGCCTCAAAGTCTGGAAAGAAAAATGTATTTGAATTTCTCCAGTACCGCTCGATTAACGACCTTTGTATACTTTTTTTCTCATTGTGAGTGTCGATGTAATAAAACTCTTTCCATGGGTACCGTTTTACGCGTTCTTTAACCGAAGGTGGAAGTTTATCGTACATGCCCTTCACTAATCCAGTGCCTATACGTATTGTAATATTTAGTAATTAAAATGGGCGTATCAAATTATAACCAATAACAGTAGGCCAAAAAATAAAAACTTACCGCCTCTGTAGAAAATTGTGTTATTATTCCTTGATAAATGCCCCTGTATAAGACTAACACTGCAGAGTTTTCTTACATTAGCCCACTCGTAATCTTTATCTTGTGTCCAGGAGATATTGGTGGGCTGCTCGATGTGCTCTTCGGGCTCAACAAATTCTTCTTCAACTGGTTTTTTTCTGGTTTCCCTTTTCTTTTTTTGGTTCCCAATCGCATTCTTAATTGATTTTGTAACTCGCTTCATGATGGACTAAAACTTGTTAGAAGAAAAAAAAATTTACAGAACTATTTTGGAGAGAACAGAAGAGAAGAAAGTCGGGTGGAGAAGATGAGTTTCATCGTCTCTAAATCCTTCAATTTATAGTCGATAGAAATAGTGTCGACAGAGATAGGAAAAGTGTCGACATCGATACAAATTGTATCGACGACACAAATTTCATCTGTCGATGAAAATAGTGTCGACATCGATACAATTTGTATCGATCGTCGCTTTTTGTGTCGACACCACTGCCCAAAAAAAATTTTGCTAGGCCACGTGGGATTGCAAATACATGCATTTGCCAGGTTCCACTGGAACCGGCCTTAGGCCGGGTTTTGGCTTTTGACATTTTGATGTATCCCCAATTATATTGGGAAAATTATTACAAGGCCCGATCCATGGATTACCCATAATATTAGGCCCTAAGTATAAAAACTTTATTATCAGGCCCCGAGTTTCAATAGAAAATAGAATGACTAGATTAGCCTTCATATTAATACGTAGAGACCTGCCTATTTCTAAAGCCAGCTACCATTTCTTCTTAGTAGAGAGAGAAATCAGATCTGCGTGTAATTGGTAAAATCCCAATGGAGAGATTTTACCAATACACCCAATTTAACATACATGAGATACACATAAACACAAGGATTTATTATTGATTTGTGGTGGTATGATTACATAGATTTTCCATGAGAACTTCAAGTGTTCTTCATGTTCTTGAGTAGAGGAGTAGTAGAGAAGGAGATGGGGGTAGAGATAGAAAGTGTTAGACACCATCCCTTTCTTTTAGGGTTACATTGCTATTTGTATGAGATCTATTTGACAAATTTACTATACTACCCTCGAAGGGAATCCTATGCTAGAGTTCTTCTACAGTGTATCTTCTCCTAGGGAAAGCTAAGTTACACCGGTCTCAGCTTGGCGCCACATAGCGAATACACTCCAACACCCAATAATCATGTGTCTTCTTCCGCCAACAAGCATGGTCGGCGACCTCAATTTCCATTCTTCTAACTTCAGCGGACTAGTCTTCTACTGGATAATGATTGCTGACGCGGATCCCACTGAGTCAACGAGTCAACTCTGACAACCTGACCACTCTGATCTTCTCATAAATGCGCAACCACTTCTCAGCTTCCTGTCGGTGACATGTCCTTTACCCGCTGACAACAGTTCGCCCTCCATTCTTCTGGCGATATTCGCTAATGTGACTTCAGCGGCCTTTGTTGATATAGCCTCAGCGGCATTGCACGCTAATGTGGTCCTTGGCGTTCCACTCGCTGATCTCCTATGCATGGAGATAAACCTAAAACTTCTGTTGATGATTCTGTACTTCTCACTGATGGTCTTCTTACGTAGCCCCACCTCTAGGATGCTTTTATTTGTAGGAAGCATTTTCTACACTCACACTGCGAGAGGAAAAAAAAATCAAAATCGAGAAATACGAAAAGAATTCAAATCAAAATCGAGAAAAGATGATATGTAGTTGATTAATCAAGAAGAATAAGAGCTCATCGATTCAATTCGTTTTGTTCAATTTTAATTTGAAGGTTAGGGTTTCACAATACTTTGAAAGAAGATCTTGACCTAATGAATTGTGTTCTTTATATTCTTGTTCTGGAGAATTAATCTGTAGTTGTTAGATTGTGATCTTAGTTCTAGTACTTCATTTTCTTCTTACATAGGTTGTGGTGGTGGTAATGGGAGTACATTCGTGGTGCTGGTGATGGATCTAGTAATGGTGAGGATGGAGCCAAATCAAATTGTTGGAAGAGATTTCATCTTAGTCTCCTGAAGGATGAAGTTAAGGTGCTTGATGTTTTGACGAACAAAAAGTTAAGGCTGA